>JAQMYL010000013.1:9892359-9906810 GCA_030014365.1 Clarias pachynema | reverse complement strand
CAGAGATCAGGCCAACCAAAACGGTGTCGTCAGCAAACTTGATGATGGTAGTGGACTTGGTAGTGGCCACAAAGTCAAGACATATTAAGACCCCTTTCACAATACATGCATGCAAACAAAATCAATATTATGTTTACATAATGCATACACACTGCAGGAACATGATTCTGATAAACAAATATCATGCTAAATAAATGATAAATTTTTGCAGTAATAATAATAATAATAAAATAATAATGTCTGTAAACGTTTTCTAACATTTTCACAACATTTTCCTCACAGTTATGCTATGTTTTCTCATGTAATCACTTCTTCTATTTTATTTTTGCACTTTGCCCCATATTATATCTGCGGTATGTTGATTTTGTGTAAAGCTGTGCTATCAAAATGCCAGATTTTCCTTCAGCTGATCCTCATCCATCAGCATCCTCTTTCAAGCTGATTTCCTGGAACAAAGTATCCTTCTTGTTCTCCAGCTCCTATATGTTTTTACTTATAATATCATTGGGTCAGGAGACCATAGAGGAATAAATGCAGCCTTGTTTTGGTGGGTCAGGGGGGGAGAAAAAGGTCTCATTTTCAACTTGAATACATAAAAAATAGCGGGTAGTATTAGGTGGCACTGTGGCTTAGTGGTTAGCACGGTCACCTCACACCTCCAGGGTTAGAAGTTTGAACCTCGCCGCTATGTGTGTTTGTATGTTCTCGTGCTTGGTGGGCTTCCTGCAGGTTCTCCCAGAGTCCAAAGACATACATTGTAGTCTGCCTGGCAATCCCGAATTGCCTGTAGCATATGACTAGATGTGTGTGCTTTTGCTCTGATTGACATCCCATCCAGGGTGTATCTTCCATACTCCCCATGATTTTATATAGGATAAGCTCTAAAGATTATGGATGCTAGGTGAGTGATGGCTCACTCCTTACTTTCAAAATGGTAAAGCAAAAATGAAGGTGTTACCCATAAGAAATTCTACTATGGTATGTACTATAATACACCATCGAATTGCCGTAGAACAAACACTCCATTGTAGACACTTGCTGAATTTTGGTAGATACTGTGGTACCCAAAAAATACCATGGTATTCACCTAAGGTACCCACTGAGGTGCTAAGGTACCTACTCTATAAGGTCCTATGGTGCCTTCCATGCTAATGTCTGAAAATACCACAATAATCCAATGGTAAATTATAATACATGCCATAGTTAACATTTCTTAGGAATGCTTTTTTCCCACTGTGCTGAGCTTGAAAAACTTTTTGCACAGAGTATAACAGGCTTTGTATCAATTGTCTTGAACTGGCTTTAACCTGGGCACAAAATTGTTTATTATATTTACTGTACGCTAATGATTAAAACAGAATGACGTAATGCAATAGTGACAACACTGTGGATCAGGCATGGTAGCAATCCTTTCATATTGCTTATGGGAAATCAAGTTATCAGTAGTGGCCTCCATTACCACTATTTCTGTGGTACTCTTAGGCCCCCTGTAAAATTGGTCAGGACGTACCACTGCTTGGGGCAACATTAGAAGCTATCAGGGAAATGCTAACCAGATGTCTGAATGAACCAAGCCTTCATCTTAATAGCCATCTCTCTCTCTCTCTCTCTCTCTCTCTCTCTCTCTTTCTCTCTCTCACAGGCTCTAGTTCAAAAGATGGGTTGATAAAGAGGAACAGAAACAGTAAGGAGCCTTGCCTGCCAGGGTAATTGGTCTAAAACAAGGTGTACACTGTGAGCTCCAAACCTGCTGGTGGATTCTAATTACCTTGGTCAGGGAGTTGGAGAGATTAGAAATTCACAAACCAATGTACTTTTGAGCCTGAAGGTTGGGGGGTGGATAAAATGTTGACAGGGAAAGGATTAAGACAAGGTTGGTGTTACTTTGAGTTTTGCCAGCAGATTGATATGCCATCCTTCAGACCCTTCAAATGACCTAAAATCCACCTTCTTTTCTTTCTCTTTCTTTAATGCTCCTATTTTTTGTTTTTTCAGGTAAACCTATTAAGCTATTCAGAGGTGGATATGATTTCATTACATATTTGTTAAGTAGGTCCCCGCGACCCTGAATACAAGATAAAGCGGTATAGAAGATGAGTGAGTGAGTTTGTTAAGTAATATTGCAGAAAACATCTGTAGTAATTATGATTCGTGGAGCAAAGAAGCAGGAAAACATCTCATGACCCTCAAGTAGTGCTAAATAAGCATTTGAATTTGGAAACACATGTAATGAATCTGCTTTCCTTCTCCCTGTGTCTGAGAGGTGATATTTCCATGGAGATGACTTATAGAGACAGTGAAATGAGAATGCAGACTTTTAGTTTTATTTCCACCAACATCACTCATGAGGTTCCTCAAGCGCAAGATCCCATGCAAGTTGGTCCTCCAGAGCCGGCAAATAAACCAGAAGTCAGAACTAGTCAATCATTGCTTGGCACAGTTTTTAGTCTAATGTGTTACCAAAAAGGCTTAAAAATCTCAATGGTCCAAGCTTAAACAGCTGTACTCCATTGTGACTCTAATGTGAGAATACATGGTCCATTTTTCAGACACTTCTCTATGCACTTTTCACAATCACTGACCAGGAACATTAAATATGTCAGCATCAAATCAAGATTATTGTGCAAACTCTAAATTCATTTTCAAGCTTTGGATGAAACACAGTAGGAGAGGGGGCGGGGGGGGGGGGGGGTCACAAATTGAGAAGGTCTCTTTACTATGCACATCCTGTCCTAATAACCACCAGCTTTGCAAACCCTGGCACCAGCTTTAGAATCCAAGAATCAGCTAATCACCCCTGGTGTAAAGAGAGTCTCACTTGTTCCACAATAATACAAATTACCTTCATGTCAGTGCAGTTCTGAATTAGAAATGTGCTTAATGTTGAAAAAAGCACTCTACCACTATAGTGGTCCTATGGTTTTGTGATCCACATGCTCTCAAACACTATCTCACCTTTGTCTCACATCTATCCATTGACAACTAAAACAAATTATGGTTAAGTGCATTAAAGCACTATAGTAAGGATACATGAAGCCTCCCTGAACCACATACTGTATGGAGCATTTTTCTTCATATAAAAGAATGATAAATATTTCTAGCCTTTAATATATATATTTTTTATCCTTAACATGTACCCAATCATGAAATATAGATGTCTATCAAAAGTAGACACCATGTTCACCAAACATGATTTCTGAACCAAGCTGGCAAAGGATCATCAACTAAATATCTCCTTAGGGGAATTCTCGGAAAAATCATTATGACTTACATGAAAAGAATATTCCCTAATCTACTGCAGCACACTCATTAATGTCCTTTATATGTTCATGCAGAATACTGGAAATCCATCCTCAATTTCAGGTCCACTGCAACACCTCACATAACATCACATAAATTGTACAAGAGCGATCAAATAACCTTTGGTAAACCCCCCAAGCAGATCACACATACTCTCCCGTCTGACAAATTCCAACCATCTCCTTTTCCACACATTGTCTCAACATGCAATACATATCATCAGAGATTTGTCATCCTCGCATAGCAAGACATTCTATCCTAGTGGTCAAAAACAGCTTCTAGAAGTCCATTAGGCTCACACACAGTTCCTCCATTACCTTCATGTTTTGAAACATTTGTTTCAACATGTCTTTAAATCCCAGATCATGTCAGACAAAGGACCGCGGGTCAAATCCCGGGTCTGGACAGCTTTTATGGAGAAACTACAGTTGAGTATATATACAGTACAGCTGAGCTAAAGACATTAAAGATTTGTCTTTGTCTTAATTTGTCACTGCATGTTCTCTTAAAAGTCTGTTAGTTATTTTAATAAATTTTCATACAAGGTTATTTAGAACTAGGGTGGCATGCTGGCGTAGTGGTTAGATCCGTCACCTTGCACTTTCAGGATTGAGGGTTCGTGTCCTGCCGTGGGGCTGCATGCGATTGTGATTAATGGGTTTCCCCGAGGTGCTCTGGTTTCCTCCTACAATCCTAAATATGGAGATTAGGCTAACTGGTGTTTCCAAATTGCCCACAGCGAGTGAGTGATTGCAATGGATTGGCACCTTATCTAGGGCGTACCCGGCCTGGTGCCCTATGTCCCTTGGGATAGACTCCAGCCCTCCTATCACCCTGAACAAGATAAGTGGTATAGAGTGTCATTTCTAAATAACAGCTAAGAGAGGTTTGTTTTAACTTTAATTTGGCACTGATATTTCATTGCTTGAACTTGAACCAAATGCCATCCACATCCAGGTTTGTGGTAGGTATTCACAAATGGATGGCTTCTAACAATACCAGGGCTTTCTGAGGAACTTTATTGGTATTCCACAAAAGATGTTGTTGATCCTGGGTCATGCCAGTGACATTTCATTTATGCTATCCCAGTCGCTGGAGTGTCCTCAAGTTTAGACACAAGTTCCTCAGAAGGCAACACTATTGTATAATCATTAGTCATAGGATTAAATACTTAACCCCATTTCTACTGTAGCTACATCCCAGTCTACCGACTGAACTCATATGGTTGTAGTCAAATACTTCCTGAATCACAGCATCTGTGATGGAGGCTACTATTATGCAATCTTTAAGGCATATCTGTTTCTTCAGTAAGACCAACCCACCCACCCACCCTAGGCACTTAGTTAGTAACCTCATATTTCAGTGTAAGTATTTATCCAATGACGGAAACTTCAAAGCACTTTTGTAAGTCGCTCTGGATAAGAGTGCCAAATGCCTAAAAATGTATTGCTGTACATCTGTTCATTCATTTTCTTCTTTGTTTTCACCCCTGCCTGTTTAGCATTCTCTCACTAAGCCTGGTCTCGTTCAGGCCAGTTTGCCAATCCCCTAACCCACTGCTTGAACGGTTTCTAAGGAAAATCACAAAACTGCACTTGTGCCCATCGGTCTGCATTCATGACTTTATCAAGAACATCAACACAGCACAGCAAGTTCTGGGTTTTTTTTCTTTTCTGTAAAGCTCCGTAGTTAGCAAACAACCGTAGCTTTTCTCAGCCATATTTTCCACAACATTTTGTTTTCACCTACAGTAATCCTAGCTGAAAATTTGCTCTAATAAGGCAAAAAAAAAAAAATTGCACTGAATGTTTTCCAATAAAAAATCATATTCTTACAAAGGTGATTGTGAAATTGCAGGATATACTGTAGTACTGACTATGTTTAATGCTTATTTGCTCTACCTTATTATATTAAGTTACCTGGCAACTTCTAAATATACATGAAACAGGTAATGCCTGGCTTATCTGTATTGGCTTTGGCTAAATATTTAGAAGGCATTTCAAGTAGCTCCTTTGTACAAGGAGTATTACCCCTAGCCAAGAGTTCAGAATCATTGGCCAGTAAATATTACTAGTATTCAGTATTTTTTATTATAGGTATTATAGGTCAATATTTATGGGATTTAATGGGAGCAAATTTATGGGAGCAAATTAGGCTTCCTGGTTTAAAACGATGGACGAAGGACAGACCATGTGTGTGTGTTTTTTTTTCCATAAATGCACATGATACACATGAACTACGAAGCGCCCTGTTTCGTTTACTTTGAGGTACTGGTATCTTAGTCCAATTGAAAACTTGGATTGAGGTCAGGGCCACTCCAGTACCTCAATATTATTGTCTTTAAGTCATTTTGCCACAACTCTGAAAGTATGTTTGGGGTCATTGTGCATTTGGAAGCCCCATTTGTGACTACTGACGTCGTGAAGTGATGCTTCAATACTTCCAAATAATCTTCCTTCTTCATGATGTCATCTATCATCAAGAAGCCTATAAGTCTCCCCCTTTTTCCAAACCTTTGTCTGGCTTTTTTGACAGTTTTGCAGCAGTGGCTTTTTCCTTGCTGAGCTGGCTTTCAGGTTATGCCGATGACAGTCTCGTTTTACTGTGGCTATAAATACTTTTGTAACTGTTTCCTCCAGTGCATTCAGAAGGCCCTTTGATTTTGCTCTGGAATTAATTTATACTTTAAGTAGTAATGTCTCCTTCCTGAGTGGTGTTTGATGATGGCTGTGTGATCCCAGGGTGTTTATACCTGTGTAGTATTGTTTGTACAGATGAATGTTGTACCTTAAGGCGCTTGAAAATTGTTACTGCAGATGAACCAGACTTGTGAAGATCCACTTTTTTTTTCTGCGGTCTTGGTTTATTTCTTTTGATTTTTCCATGATGTCAAACAAAGAGGAACTGAGTTTGAAAATAGGGTTTAAAATAAACCCACAGGTGCACCTCCAGTGCATAATTTTCATAATTTTCTCAAATATTTCCCAATCAGCTGAGGGTATGTAAACTTCTGACTTCAACTGCATATACAGTACAGACAAGCCCATAAATGTTGTAAAAAGGAATTTGGAAGAAAGTTTTTTTGGCCTTTGGCCTCTGTACACCACCACCACACTGAATTTGAAATGAAACAATCAAGATGTGAGCCAAGTGAAAAATTTAATTGAAGTGTTTTCATTCAAGCAGTTTGCCAAAAGCATAGCATTAACCATTCAGGAATTACTACAGCCATGAGAAGACTTTCTGAAGGAAATGCAGATGCTTCACCTCGAGGTGCAAAACCAGTTGTAATTCTGAAAAACAGAAAGCCAGATTAAACATTGCCAGAAACCTTTGTCAGATTCTTTGACTGATGAAACGAAAAGTATTTAGAAAGAGAGAAACAGCTCATGATGAGCATACTACATCACCTGTTAAACAAGGTACAGATAGTCCATACTTTGGCATAAGCATGTATCTGCTGCCAGGGGAACCCGGGTCGCTGATGTTTATTGACAACCTGACTGCTGATAAAAGTAGCAGGATGAATTTTAGATATATAATGAACGAAAACATACAATCAAAGCTACCCAAGAGTTTCTCAATGCAAATATATTGAATATTCTTCACTAGCCAAGTGAGTCTCTTGCTCTCAACCTAATAGAGCAGGCTTTTCATATACTGAAGACAAGACTGAAGGCAGAAAGACCCATTATAAAGCAGTAAAAAAAAAAAAAAAAGTAAAGGCCTGGCAAAGCATCTCAAGGAAGGAAACTCAGCATTTGGTTATGTCTATGGGTTCCAGACATCATATAGAGATACAGTATGACCAATTAGATAACTTTTAATTAGCATTGTCAAACACAGTATTAAAAACTATTGTCACTTTATCTCAGTTAAAGTTACAAGTTGTGTATAGTTGTGCATGTTCCCCCCTTGTCCATGAAGAGATTCATGGGACTATGTGTATGCGTACACTATTGACTGGTTCTTTTCCAGAGTGAATTCATGGGTATTGCCCATTGCTTCTAATATCAGATTATAGATACATGCTAATTACAATGTGCTTTGTATTGGTAATCACTTGCCAATTGTTTGTCTGGCATTTATTTCTTAATCTTTCTTTTATTCATGGTACACTTCATATTAAAATATAATATCTTGATAATAATAATGCTGTTTTGGCAAGGGGTCGCCACAGCGGAATATCCAGTCTGCACAACAACTTGGCACAGGTTTTTATGCAGGATGCCCTTCCTGACGCAACCCTCCTATTTATCCGGACTTGAGACCGGCACTGCGTCCAGTGGCTGGGGGTTTGGCCACTGGCTGGGAATCGAACCTGGGCCTACCACTGAGCCACCAGTGCCCCAGTACTACTGTTAATAATAATTAGTATTATTATTATAATTATTTAAGTTGTCTATACTGAGTGTAACTTTAATTTGACAACACCTGGCAAATTATAAAACATTTTGTATTGGGTATATGCTTGGCTTGGGATTTGCACAGTTTATTATTTAATGCTCCAGGGGAGTTGGCAGTAGAAAATCTTGCTGCTTTCGAAAAAAAAAAAAAGCACTCGGGGAAGAACATAACACCTCGGCTCTTCAGATGTTGAAACGTCATGAAACCTTGCAGAGTTTCTTAAGGCTATATCAGGTTCACAAGAGAACATATCTTTGTCAGACATGATGACATTGAAGTCATTGAAGCTCTTTCTGGGCTTAAGGTTGCTGTGGAATTGTGGGGGTCAGAAACTGAACCTCTTTTACTCTTTGCAGAAGTAAAACACCCCACTTGGATAGAATAGAAGTATGGAGATGAAGTGACACTTGGGATAGAGATTGTATAGGTGAGAGTAAATGATGAGGCATAAAGTGAGTAAATACATGAAGGAGGCAGGTAGAGAAAAAAAAAAGGAGAGAGCTAACAACTCAGGCATGTGAGAAGCATTAACAGATTACTGCATCAGCATGACGGGGCATGTGCAGCTACAAGTGGTGGACAGACAAATTCCAAATCCCACCTGTACCTCCATGTGCTCCAGCAAGACAGGACAGACATTTATTCATGTGTTTTCATACATGCAAGAGGGTTATTTATAGTCAGAATTCTTAAACAGGTTCCATTCACCATGTCTGAAAATACTCCTTTGCATCATATTATCAGTTATCAAGAGAACCTAAGCTACTTGTTTCCCTTCTGTATCCTTAAGTCTATGATCTAAAGTCGACAAAGTAAGATCCTGTGTAAACTGACGGAGGATAATTATATTATTAATATTTCCTTGGAAATTCTGAGAATAAACTAAAAAAAGCCAGGTCTAACTAGAGTGAAATATTCAGTCAACTATAAGAGAAGGTAGATCATTGTGAGTAATACGAGTGGGATTAGACGATGTTGTCTTATGTGCTAAAGTGTAAAGCTTTCATGGCTTTCATGTCAAGCTTTGCTCTAATGCAGCTAAAACTGAAACAAATAATCACACTGAGACAGACACATGAAAAAATCACACAGCCTGAATTTTCATTATGCCACAGCCAAAAGCAATGTCCAAATTGGGTTTGGGACGTAACAAAGATACTGTATAGGTGACGGATTTACTTAAAGGTTCTCATTCAACTGTATTTTTGTAATGATCTGTAAATCAGATGGAGCATGGTGCAGTAATCATACAGTATAGTACATGCGGAAGTACAGTACAAGACTTGTCCCATACATGTACATTACAAGACCCCCCCCCCCCCCCCACACACACACATTTCAGGGGTCAGGAATGGATAAATAAATTTGTATAAGATCATACAGTATAACCTACAGTATAGCAGTAATGCATGTCCATATTACGGTCAGTTGTGACCTGGCAAAAAAGTTTGAAAATCCCTGCCTTAACAAAATCTGTGACAGAAGTAACACAAAAGTGGACATAACGTTTTTATTAATGGACATATAGTATGTTGTTCAAATTGCACATTGGTTGGTAGAGTACCTGTTCCTCTAAACCAGGCATCACTTAATGGCGGTTTGTGGTCTAGACCCTGATGCTTTCCTGATAAATGAGAATAATTAATATACCAGTAATCTAACGCTTTATTTCTCAAGGTGGGTGTGGCTATACGGTTCACTTAACAATGGCTCAATTAACACAATAGTTTTAAGTGTATGGACAGAGTGTGCGGGAGAAACAGAAACAAAAGTGTGACACAGCATGGCTTACTCCAAAAAAAAAGAAAAGTACACTATGAAAACTGAACCTTCAAAGATGAAAGGACAGATCAATACCGTGCTGCTACTAAAAAGCAGTATTGTAAAGTGTGACAATTAGACAAAACATGGGTCATTAGACCAAACATATTCTCAGCAAGAAGACGGCATTGTATTCCATACAGTATCTTCAAATATACAAGGCCATCACTGACCGGACTGTCCACAAGTTTAACGTTCTTACTGAAAATTGACAAATATAGTTGAAATTCTATGGAAATTTTAAATTGCTTATTTCTTTAATAAATGTACAATGACTACATGGATAGAGATCTGAATCCTAGCAAAAACATGAAATTCAAACCTTGGAAAAAATTTGATTGACTGGAGCTTATAAAAATTTTTTTTTTTACAGTATGCAGATCCATTGCATCCTGTAGGTTTTGGGGTGAGGCCTCTGTGAATCAGACTTGTTGGTCTCACATCTCATTTGCTCATTATTTTATGATCACATAAGAAGCACATTATTACTGTAGTTAATAACACAAGGTTACGAAGTAAGGTGCCAAGTTTAGCTTCTTTCGAACATTAGCTATTTCCCAATATACAGTACAGTAGAGAACTATAGGAAATAAGGGACTGATTAATCCCTGCACCAAGAGCAAATAACACCAGTGGATTTCCCCTCTCTCCTTGGAGCAATGTGTGCTGTGTCAACAGTCCTTCTTTTCATTGCCAACATTTTGCACAGGCAAAGAAAAGAGCATTCATAACTAACTTTAACTTTCCTCAGTCTGTGTACCCCACTGTGCTTTGACAAATGATGGCATTGGTGACTCAACCCACAGATTTTTTTTTTTTTTTTTTTTTACATTTTCAATTAAATTAAGAGGACAAGGTTCATAATGTCTGTCACAACCTGACTTCTTGACTTAGGAATACTATTCTGATCTCTTACTCAATGCTGGAGCAGTTATACAAGTCCATACAGTTCATATTGTAAAGTAAACAGTATACTTGAAAATTCTAACTAGATTTACCAGAGAACTAGAAGTGAAGTGGGCTAGTTCATAATGTTCAAATGCTTTATTTTCTCCCACCTCTGCACATATACATTGTTTTTGTACTAATCATGCTGAAATAACAAATGACATGTCACGTTTTTCACAAGTAATTATACAATCAGCCATCCATACATCACCAATCAGCATTCCATACATCCATCTAGGAACCTCTGTTGTCCAACTAGGGAACCATGGATGCCAATGGTGACCAATGTATTCATTCCCATTTTTACAACAGTGGTAGGACCTCCAGTCAAAATTCATACACTACGGAAATTTGGGAACACCAATTAGCCCGATTCTGCATGTCTTTGGACTGTGAGAGGAAACCGGAGTACCCAGAGGAAACCCTCCAAGCACAGGGAGAAAATGCAAACTCCATGCAAACAGACCCCAAGGTAAGAATCGAACCCAGACCCTGGAGATGCAAGTTGACAACATGTGCAAGTTGGCAGCTTTGGCCTCTTGAGGCTTTGCTCCTCATGCCCTCGTGGCATGTGACATTGGGAGCAGATCCTATGCATACTGTAGGTTTTGGGGTGAGGCCTCTGTGAATCAGACTTGTTTGTCAGGCGCATCCCATGGGTGCTCATTCAGAGTGGGATCTGGGGAATCTTGAGGCCGAGTTAGCAGCCTTGGGTTCTTTGCTTGCTGGGCCCCGTGTACAGAGGGCTGTGGTGTACTTAGTGTTCTGATAACTTTCTATCATGACCAGCATTTACTTTTTGGTTTTTCTATGGGATTGGACTAGGTGGGCTGCTGGCCTTTGGTCCAAGGTCATGGATAAACCTTGGGTGCTCATGAGCTTTTCACCAGATTGCTGGTGTATAATTGGTGATCAATGATGTTCAGGTCATCTGTCAGTGTTAGGCCTGATCCAGTGTACATTTGAATATCAATGGGATACTGTATGCACTGAAATTGCACAAGTGAATTCTCCTAAATAACTTGTGGGATTACTTGTCAAAATATATGAATCATATGAGAAAATTAGATGTAGAAATTGGAATCACATGACCTATATTTGAAAATAAATGAATTATAATAAAAGCGCTTTCACTTTATGTGAAATTAAATGTGGAATTTTGGTTCGGGGGCCGGAAAATAGTGGAAATAAAAGTGTGTAAAATTTCACATGGGAATCATCATCAGTTTATATGTTCATGCAGAGTATTTTAATTCAGGTATTGTTTAAATGTAGTTTTTCTTTATTTCCCTTGATACCTTGTATTTCAAAACGGATCTCATATTTCAAGTGGCATGTAACTCCTTAAGTTTTAGATTGCCTTATTGTAGTTTTAAACTGTCACACAGCTACCTCACACAGAGCACCATCTACTCATATAGATTGTCTGTTTGTGGGAATTGAATATTTTCTGGTTTTGTTGTGGACATGTACGAACAAGTACGAAAGGCAATACATGGAGGGATTTGAAGACAATTATTACTCAGTTAAACAGAGCTATGAAACAGTTTCCCCCCATAAAGTTTTCCTGCTATAGAGTTACAGCCATTTATTACAGCATGGCTTCATTCGTGAGTGATCAAATCCCTTCAACAAAGCTGGGTGGGACTTCAAGTCAGGGCTATCATTTCCTGGAGCCGAGTTGCAAGTTGGTCATTCACAAGTCTCAATTTCAAACCATGGTATCTTAAATACAGTTCACAAAATACAAGTGCTCACCAACCGAAGACTAATCACAAGCTCTTGCATCAAAGTGTACAAAAGAGAAGGAGATGCTGTAAAAACAAAAGAATCTTTTTTTCCAGGCCACACAGCCCAGAATTTAAGATTGTTTGGGAAACTGCAGCTCAGACGTCATGTGGCGAAAACATCAGGAGCTTTGTTCGGGATTGCTCTGATGCTCATGGGAGGCAGTGCAAACAACCCTTTATGACCTTACAGCTGCATGTATTACAAGCAAGTGCTTCTCGTTGAAACTGTAGTAATAATACTGTGAAGAAGCAGACTTTATTTGTTCCATATAGAAATCCGTGCCATATGAAGCCTTATGTGTCCGTGAAAAAATTATTTGATAAAGGTAAATGGTGGACTTATAACATATAATTACATTTATGATATATTTCACCAATGTTGAAATTGGTACATGGAGAAACCTACTGTAAACTAAGTCTTTGTTTGTCCAAAGACAAATATTCTGGGGTTAACACCTGTCTTTAGACTCCTCCTGGACTTTGCAAGAAGGTCATGAAAACAACCCCATCACCAAGAGTACAATGTCACATATGATACTAAAGAGCATAAGATGTGCTGTAGATGTACTTATTTATATACAGGGTAGGTGAAAATTAATTAGGCAATATTTAATGGCTATAGAACTTGTAGTATCACTGAAGCACCACTCCATGGTGCACCACCCCATTTTGCTCTTACCCTGTGTGGGTGATTAGACCAGCATTTTCCAGGACAACGCAGATCTCAAGAATGGCCTTCAAGGAGTCCAGATCTCACTCCATGTGATTTTTTTTCCTGTGGGGCTACCCAAAGGATCAGGTGTACACGACAAAGCGTTGCACACTGGAGGACTTGGATGCACGGATTCAGGAGGTTCTCAACAATATCCGGTGCCTACGGTGAAATTTTAAGATTTGCTTTCGTTTTCCTATGTAATAAAGTGCATGCACATTTTGTTTCAATAAATTTTTATAAGAAATATGGACTTTATGACCAATTTTTAAGGCGTAGTTCACATACCCTGTACTAATGTAACATCAGGTTTGCCAAATTTTAGGGTTTTGTCAATTTTACTGATACATGCATTTACCACAGCATTATGTTTGCTGATGTTTATTCAAGGTCTTTGTCTTTTGTAGTTTTTTTTCAAGGTTTAAGATTTTAAAAAAAGTCAAACAAATAATGAAACCAGAATAATTTTTATTATATATTATTATATTTAAAAATCTCTCCTGATATGTATATCGATTTCATCCCATAAATGGCCAACATATCCAAGCAAAAATTCACTACAGTGTTTTACACAGCATTCTCCCAAAATATTACACATGGCATCTGTGCTGCTGCTGTTTGCCTAGGAAATAGTTATAGCCAGAAAGGAGAAACACATTTGTCCCACTAACTCCAGTACATGGGGCATAAGAAAGTAATTACTGTAACCCAGAGGCATTTTATATCAACTTAAAATCACACATGCCCTCTATCATAACCAGTGAACTGTGCAAAATTAGCTTTATTATAAAATATTAACCCACCTTAGTTTCTTGGAGAGTTTCCTGCCCTCTGCTATTTTCATAATCACTTACACAATGAGCCCATTTAATGGCCTTAAGACCATTAAATCAAACTGGTATGCAGTCACCCACACCCTCACCACTCCTATAACAATCTGTGTTTGTCCTAGAAATGTGGTGTGAAGAACAAAGTATTGACAAGCCCAAGACGTGAATAGTCACCTGAGGATGTGATTTAAGTGCAAAATGGCCCTTGGGTTCATTTACTAATGATTCATGTTTTCTTGTGGTGTTCTCAGAGGAGTTGAGAAGACCAAAGCTGCTTTTTGTCATTTGCATAAACTACATTTCTCCCAAAAATAGTGGAAAGTGCAGTTACAAAAACAGATTACATCTACATAATTGAAAACCATGAGCTCTTACACATGGAACCATAAATATTTATGATGTTTCTCTAGATTGTGATTGGTGTTACTGTCATCTGTGTTATCACCATTGGTGTTTCTGTCATTGGAGTTGCCATCATTGGTATTACTGTCATTGGTGTTACTGTCATTGGTGTTACTGTCATTGTGTAACAGTTGGACACCAGGGGGCGCCAGACCCCCGGGCGCCATTTTGTGTTTTCCTTAGTTTTGAACTCCGTTTCCCAGAGTGCACCTCGATCAGGTGATTGGAGCACACCTGATCG
>JAQMYL010000013.1:9842366-9883606 GCA_030014365.1 Clarias pachynema | reverse complement strand
AACAGGAAGAAACCTTGAGAGGAACCAGACTCAACAGGGAACCCATCCTCATCTGGGTGATAACAGATAGAAATGATGAGTTCCCGGGTAATTGGGTGCAGGTGGGCGTAGAACTCAGGTGACATGGAACATGCATGATGGGAGTTGTAGTCTGTTTCCACCATGTTTGTCTGCGGATACGGCCTTGTCTGCTTTGCCACTTTTGTTGGCCTGACACATGTTCTCATGTCAATCTAACTTTCTAAGTTTGTAGTTTAGTAACAGCATTGTCCTGCAATTGTGGTGCTTTGGTTGGACTATATGAAAAAGTTTTCCAGTGTTAGGGTTTCTATCTGGGAATATTTCTGAACTTAAATCCTTTACTGAACAGGAAAACATAGGCTCCTAGCTGGCTGCAAAATCCATTTGCAATTTGTGATCATCTGCCAAGGGGGTGTTACTAAGTACTGATTTGGGAGGATGTCCAAACATTTGCATATGCCGCAGCAATATTTTACTGCATATTGTGTTTACTTCTTTTTACCTAAAAATCTAAATACTTTATTTGACCTGGGGTGCACAAGCTTTTGCATACAACTGTATCTGTGCTGCAAACATAAAGGGGAACGTGAAAAAATAAGGTACTCTTAAATGGAGTTTCAGGATGTAGAACAGAATATCTTTAGAAAATCTAATCAGATATCTTACATATCACAAGAGAAAAAGATTTCTTTGCTGATTTATGATTTTGATCTACATCCATGGCTAACATATAAGGTACTCACAGGTGTAATCGCCTGCAGATGCTTTTCACACCTACTGTAATTCTCCAACCCTACAAGAGAAAATGGCTCAGATTCTTGTGCGTGTGAGTCCTTTTTTATGTTTATTTAATCTTACATTAGAACCTTGAAGGCCAAGAGAGCATGCAGGTCCTCACAAGCCCTGGGTTTGATGTAAACTTTTTTTGGCTTTGCAACCACACACACAGACACATACCAGTCCTTTCTCCTTATTAATCCTGCATAGGATCATGTTTTCTTTTTTCTTTTTTTGGCCCTATTCTACAGAAATGGGTGTAAACGCTCTGGTTTCAGCCTCCACCCAGTTCCGAATTCAGATGCATGGACTGTGATAATTTTGTCCTCAGCAAGGCTTTATTTCCATCTCAGCATGCTTTTTTTCTCTCACTATTTCTTTTCAGGCATGTAGAACAAAGCAGACAGAGCACCAATACATCCATTGATTTTACTTTTTTTGTCAGAATTCTCACGATTATGGTAACAATATAAGTATTAACGCATTCGACGCACCTTCTAACTTAATGTTTTTTGTTATGTGATTTATTTTCTACATTCTAGAACAATACTGGAGATTTCAAAACTATGAAATAACTCATATGGAAATAGTTAATTAATGTTCTGAAATAGTTCCTACCAAGTTGTCAAATGCATTTGCCAAAAAAAAAAAAAAACATGTTTTATTAGACAGATGAGGTTTCTCCTGTCAACCCTTTCAAGCAAACTGTACTTGTGCAATCTTCTTCTAATTGACTTTAACATTTACAGTATAACATGCTTAGTGAGGCCTGTGGAGTCTGAGATGTAGATGTTCTCTGAGCATTGCACAGTCTGACCTTAGGGTGCATGTTCTGAGACGACCACTCCTTGGAAGATTGGCAACTGTCTTGAATGCTTTCCACTTGTGAATAATTTATCTCACTGTAGAACATTGAACTCTTGAATCCTGTGGAACCAGAAAAGGGGTACTTAGTATTTCCTGCATATTTTTCATACTTTTTGGCTTAATTTTGTTAAATAAATATTAGCACAGTGAAAAAAGGTTATATGTTGTTTGTCTGTGGTTGTATTCGCCTAATACTAAGACAGATCATTTTTATTATGTTTTATTAAATGATTATATATTTTTACACATTTTACACAATACCAGTCAAACGTTCACACCTTCACAAAAGGACACACCTCCTCCTTCAGGGAATTTTCTTTATTTTTTATTATTTTAACCTTGTACGTTAATACTTGAGACATCCAATGTTTTCTATGAAAGAACACGTACAGAATTATGTAGTAAACAAAAAAGTGTTAAACAACCCAGAACATTTATATTTTAGGTTGTCCAATGTATCTACATTTAGCTTTGATGACAGCTTGGCACACTCATGGCATTCTCCTAGGGTTAGGGGTTAGCGTTTATATATCCTAACCCTAACCCTAGATTCACGAGGTAGTCACCTGAAATGGTTTTCAGTTCACATGTGTGCCTTATCAAGAGTTCAGTTGTGACATTTATTGTCTTCTTAATGTGTTTTAGACCGTCAGTCGTCTCGTGCAAAGGAAGGGTGAGTACAGAGTTTATAGCCCCATTAGTGGAACTACTGTACTATCTACTGCACAAATCCAAATTATGGCAAGAAACACTCAGTTAAGTAAAGAGAAAAGACAGTCCATCATTACTTTAAGAAAAAAGGTCAGTGTAATAAATTTGAAGAACGTTAAATGTATCCCCAAGGGAAGTTGCCAAAACTATCAAATGCTATGATGAGTGATTACAATCCCAGACAAGAGCTACCACCGCTGCAGAGGATAAGTTTATTAGAATGACCAGCCTCAGAAACTGCGATTTACAGCACCTTAGACTAGAGCAAACATAAAAGTCGACATCCACAGTTAAGAGAAGACTGCGTGAGTCTCTTCAGAATCATCTTCGGAAGTACAACAATCAGAAGAGACTTGCTTGTGCCAAAAAACACAAGGAACATTAGATCAGTGAAAAAATGTCCTTTGGTCTGATGTGTCAAAATTTTTAATTTTGGGGTTCTTTTCTGTGTGTCTTTATTAAACATAGAGAGGGTGAACAGACGGTTCCTGAATGCGTGGTGCCCACTGTGAATCATGGGGCAGGAGATGTGATGGTGTGGGGGAACTGTTTTTGACTTAGTCAAAATTGAGGGCATATTTAACCAGCATGGCTAAAACAGCATTTTGCATCCTTATTGGGACCATCATTTGTTTTTCCGGTAAGACAATGACCTCAAACACTCTTATAGGTTATGTAAGAGCTATTTGTCCAAGAAGGATAGTGCTACATCAGATTATCTGGCCTCTACAATCACCCCATCTAAATCTTATTGAGATGGTTTGGGATGAGTTGGAAGAGTGAAAAGCATGAAAAACCACCAACAAGCACTCAACACCTCAGGGAACTCCTTCAATATTGTTGGACAACCATACCAGGTGACTGCCTTCGGAGGCTGACTGCGAGAATGCCAAGAGTAGACAAAATTGTCAAGAAGTGAAAATATAAAACATATTCTGGGTTATTTATTTGTTTAATCAATAGACTGATTTATTTTTGTTGACTACATAATTCCATTTTTTTTTTTTGTGTGCAAATTTTGCATTATTTAGTACTTGGTTAAAGCACCTTTGGCAGCAATGACAGCCTCAAGTCTACTTGTGAAACACCTTTCACTTGGAAGTTCTGTCCCTTCTTCTTGGCAGAATTGTTCAAGCCCAACCAGGTTGAATGGGCAGTGCCCAGCAATTTTCAGGTCTCTCCAGAGATTTTCTGATTTAATGATTGGACAAGATGCATCCTATGCTTGATGAACTCAAGAGTGGTGCCCCCACTTATAAATCATATGACGTCATTGCTTCAGAATAACACAGGAAAGATGAAAACTATCGAAAAACAGTAGAAGAATGGAAGCTCGCTCTTATGATACCTTTGCATTGTGTGTGAATGAAAAGTTAGCAGAGGTATACCACTTTTAAATATAAAAGCATGTGTTATTTGATATAAATAAATACATGCACTTCCTATGTCTGTAACATTCTGTACAGTGCTTGGTCCATTGCTGTACAGTGCATTGTGAAACACTGTGTAAAAGCACTTGCTCCTAATTTCTAATGTTTGGCCTAAAAATTCCACATCACTGTAGCTGCGTTATTTCTTTTTATATTTAAAAACATGTCTTGCACACCATTAGCGACTACAGACAAAAATATATATTTTTATCTAAGTGAAGAAAAATATTATTCTTTTTTAATTTTTGTATGGATTAATTCATTAGCATGTGAGTGACAGAGCCCAAGAAAACAGAATCGTCCAAGATGAGACGCAGGATGTCTATAAAGCTGCCCCTCACACTTAAGTTAACTGAAGCAGTCGATGTTCCTCCCAGTGGTACGATACAGCATTGCAACCAGCTTATTAGAACAGTGAAAGGATCTTATTAATTATTAATGAGGCGTAGCTTTGTTCACTGCGTCATCGTGAGGATCATGTTACGTGCATAGATCGGGCAGGAACTGTCGTGGACCAACCGGCCATTTGAAAGGACTACCTCTGTATAAAGTATATACAGTATATAAAGTCAAGACTTTCAGTTTTAATTCAAAGGGTTTGACAAAAGTGAATCAGTTAAGCAGATAAAAGGCCTGGAGGTGGCCATTTACAGTACATTGCATTTGGTAGCTGTTCACTCACTCTGTCAACACGTCCAAAGCGGTGTCTACGCAACTGAAGGTAGTCATCATTAGACTGAAAAAAAACAAAACAATATAAGAGAGATCGCAAAAACATTGGGAGTGACCAAAACAACAGTTTGGAACATTCTTATAAAGAAGAAATTAGCTGGCAAGCTCAACAACAGCAAACCCAGAGACTATGAAAGACAACCAAAATGGACGGCCCCAGAATCCTGTCCACGTTGAAGACGAACCCCTTCATAACATCTAGGGAAGTAAAGAAGACTGTTGAGGGGATAGGGGTGTCAAGTCTACAGTCCAGAGATGACTTTATGAAGGAAACAAAGATGCTTCTCATCAAGGTGAAAACCTCTTATAACACTTAACAATAGAAAGGCCAGACTTCCCCAGAAAACTTTGCAGCATTCCTTGGACTGATGAAACTAAACTTACTTTGTACCAGAACAATGGGAACAGAAATGTATGGAAAAAAACAGCTGTCAAAAATGGTGGAGGCAGTTTTATGGCATTTACACGTACAGTATGGCTGTCAATGGAATCTGGTCAATGGTGTTTACTTAGTAGCAGGATGAATTCTGAAGTCGATAAGGCTGTATTCTCTGCTCAGATTCAGCCAAATGCTACCAAACTGATAGAACAAACTTCATATAGCAGGTGTATAATGACTCAAAACATACAGTGAAAGCTACCCAAGAGTTTCTCAAGACAAAAAAAATAGGACAGTCTTCAGTGGCCAGGTCTGTCACGAGATCTGATCCCAATGGAGCATGCTTTTCACTTTCACTGAAGACAAGGTAGAGAGATCCACAAACTGAAGACCGCTGCAATAAAGACCTGGCAAAGCATCTTAAGGGAGGAAACTCGTCATTCCATTTAGTCATGTCCATCGGTTCCAGATTCCAGTCAGTCCTTGGCTGCAAAAGATCTACAGTACATCCAAGCTTGAGTGGCACTCCTTATGTTTGTAATTCTGTTAGCTTTTCCATTATTTATGAACACATAAATAGGGGTGTGTATGAAAATGGCTGTAATTCCTGAATGGTTAATGCCACATTTTCGTCAAACCCCTCTGACTTGGCGATGTGGTGGTGTACAGAGGCCAAACGCAAAAGAAAAAAAAAAGAAAAAAGAATCTTTGTTCCAAACTTTATGGACCTGACTGTATGTAAATATCATACATAAAAACACTAAAATGCTAGAGAATCATCAAATGAATACTTATAGGAAATACACATATGTGACAAATATTGGAAAAATAACATAAAATATCTTAGTAAGTTGTTTAGCCAGGACAACTCATCTGAGATGCTTCAATGTGTCCTGGCATAAATTCTAATGTGCACACCTCTGAAACTATACTGGAGGGATGAACACTGTTTTTCTTGTTCTGCTCTAAGGGGACAAGTGAACGCAAAACCATGCCAGCCAAATCTTCCCCACAATATAACAGAAGCAGCATTTTGGCTATTTGTCACCTTTCTGGGCATGATCACCTAGACATAATCTCTATTATATAACTGTTTCTAATGTTCTTTTATTTTGGGATGCTTTTCCATAAATCGGCCATGCAAATAGAATCAGGTAGAATAAATGAAATGCTTCCTGGTTTACATGGGTCATTTTTAGCTATACAAAGTTTTATCTTAAGCGACAGGCTGCTTCATTATATTTGGCTCAAGATCACTGTACCTGTATATCAGATGTGACTCCTGGATGTCTAAGAGATTGAAGAAAAACATCTTGACTTTTGTTAAAATGGTCCAGTATGTAGTCTTTTATCCCAGTAGTACAACAGACTCTGTTACATGTTCGGAGATGAGAAAATGATTTTATATTATATAAAATAAGGTTAAAATATAAGATTTTGTCTGTACATTGGCCAGAACTCGCTTTTTCAATTATATCCTTATGTTTCATACCAATCTTTTCTGTCCTTTGCTATGTCCGTCCAGCCAGATTTTATTACACCATCATGCAAAACTGGCTGGACAGAATTTAATAAAACTTTTGTTAGATATCTACCTGAAGTTAAACTGCAGCAAAATGAGATCAAAATGTTGAGTAAAAACAATGTTACTTGCCGTTATGCAGTTATCTGCCAGATTTAATAAGCTTTAAAATAAGCTTCTAAAAAGCTACTTGCTCAATGTAAACAACTGCACTAATAGTTATTAATTAGAAAAGCTAAACTTAATGGGATTAGTTAATATTTTCCTCCTTCGAAATAACAACGCAGAAGTAATTTTAAGACAAAACTTTATCTTTATCCGATTTCCCACCCTGATTACCGAACAGGGAGTGTATTTGGCTGATATTGAATTAATGAATATGAATGATAATGACGTACAACTTACCGTAAACAAGGCATAAACATAAATTTTTTTATAAACTTACTTTCCCATTGATAAGATGAAAGAGATGATTCAAAACCTTGCCATGAAGCATTGAATGCAGCACTGAATGTAAGCATTTTTGTAAAACCTCATCATGAGGCACTGAATCGGAAAATGAAACTTGCTAATGGTCCTGACACCACAGACCTGACATCTTATTAGACGCAGGTCTAATTTCTCTACCTGTTCATCTACCTGTAACTAATTTCTAATAGCTGAACTGAAAAGATACCATACAAATAGACTCATGTCCCCTCTAGGTATGTGTTATCAGGTTGATCTTGTCTTCTTGTCTTGCACTTCATACTTTTACATGGAGAAACTCTGAAGGAATTCGTGCTGGCTTTGATGTAAGCAAAAGTGGCTAGTTCTTTGGCTACTTGAGCTTGTGTGTTTTTTCATCTGAATTCCAGTGGATACAGCAGTCTTTACATATATATATATATATATATATGTATATATCTTTTATATATTTTTTTATATATTACTGGCTGAGTAATATTTTTGTAGGAATTTATTTACTGTACATCACTGATGTTGACTATATTTCTTTTTAGGTGAAGAAAACTACTGAACAACAGACTTTATCCTCTCCATTCATTTCTCCAAGATGTTGAGAGCGCCACTCATAACCATCTGTGTTGGTATGTATTTTGTATTAAATGTTTTGTTTGTGTATGCATATTTTATGAATTTTGTCTGCATGTAAGTTTTGGATGAATTATTTACTGTACTAATCTGATATTCGTATCAGATTCTATAAATGCCAGTTTAATTTTCAAAATCTTATGCAGCATATTATATAATAAATGTTAACAATTCTGGTACAAATCATTTACATTTAGGCAGACGCCCTTATCCAGAGCAACTTACATTTTGATCTCATTATACATCTGAGGGTTAAGGGCCTTGCTTAAGGGCCCAACAATGGCAACTTGCTGGTCATGGGGTTTAAACCTGGGACCTTCCAAACTGTAGTCCAATGCCTTAACCACTGAGCTCCCTCTTCATCAGTTAGCAAAATTCCAAAAATAATGTTCATGCTTATTGTTTTATTTGTTTTCTTCTCTTAGGCCTCCTTCTTATTTTCAGCAGCAAGGCTAAGACAAATGGAAAAGATAAGAAGTCAAAACAAGGTACGTACATAAAGCAACATTGTCTCAGTTGATCATGGACATGATTTCCACTGAAGACTGGTTAATAGTATATGTCCTGTGCTGTGTTCCCCTAGTTGTGCCGGATGTAAAATGTAATGTGCGTGCGGGAAATATCAACTTCCCAGAATTTATTGTTCGATGTCCCTCAAATTGCCATGAGACCAAGGAGAAAGTTTACGGAACAGACATCTTTGCCTCCATCTCCAGCATCTGCAACGCCGCTATTCACAAGTAGGAATGAACACCACTCTAAAATCCTTAACCATCATCTAGAGTGTGTTGTTTAGTTAGCTGAATGACCCTGTAATTAGGCTAAAATGGAGCTTTGACTACAGATTCGCCTGTACAAAGAGGGGGCTGGCTGATTAAGAAGTAACTTTTGCTTTCACATGGACTTAAAATATATAATGTTTATACTGTCAATTAATTAACGTTATAAGATTTTCAGGCATCAATTTATCATCCATCTCTGACTGTGACTTCTTCCAGTGGAATCATTACAAATTCTGGAGGAAAGGTGATTGTAAAGAAGATGGCCGGACTGGAAATGTATAAAGGCAGTTTTGCACATGGCATTCGGTCACTGTCCCTTCCTAAATGGAGAGAGTCTTTCACTGTCTCAGGTAACCAGAACAAAAAGTTGCATGAAAGTTTTCTGTTTGAATAGAGCTCATGGCTCTATCATGGATAGATATTTTAACTATTTACAAGCTTCTGGTTGCATTTCAGTTGGCAAGCCAAAGAAAGGTGTGATCTACCCCTCTACCTTGGAATATAAAAGTAAGTCTTTTGTCATTTTGTATAACAGTAACAATGTTTATAGCTGAATACCTTAAACTCCCAGGATCTGTGGACAGATTCATGCTAAAAGGCAATGTGCCTTTTAACTAAGTGCCTACCTTATTAGTCATTCTGCAGTTACTGAACAATTTAGCGTAGATATCCTCAAAGTGTAAAAACATTTTATAATTGTTTTTAGTTTAAAAAATATATATAGTTCTGTTTGAAAATGCTCAAAAATTCCTTTGGCACTGTCACTTCTGGCTATTCTGCAGAAGAGAGTGTATGCTGCTAACACTTTTACATTAAATCAGCCCTTCTTGCAAAATGCTGGAAGTGAATTTAGTTGCAGTTCTGTATCCCAAACTACATCAAAGTATCCTTGTATGTCGTACAGAGAGACTAATGTCTAAGCGTAGGTTCATAAACCTTTGCCTCAGGCTGCGTTGGTCTGACATTGGAATGCAGTTAAATACTACTGGTACTGTACAAGTTGTTTTTTTTTCCCTCTCGCCCTTCTGTCCCTCTAAAGGTCAGACGAAACCCACAATCCCCACCGTCAAAACGTCAGGGACAACAACTTCCGTGCCAATGACAACCACACTCGAGCCAACCACCACAACCACAACCCCACCCCCAACCACTGCCACCACAACAGCAACCACCACTGCCAAGCCACGCCCTGTACACGTCAGAGATGCAGGTAGCATCTGTCTATTTATTTAGGTTGGAAGGATGTGAAACATTTACTCTATAATTAGAAAAGACCCTGATATCATTATGATTACAAATGATTACAAATTCACAATTCCAAAAAAGGTTATAAAGTATGCTTAATTTATTAACCTATTCACATAGATACACTGTTGTGAAAAAGTATTTGCCCCTTCCTGAATTATTTGGGCATATTTGTCATTTGTAAATGATCAAATTTTAATATTACACAAAGATTAAAGTAAATAATTAATTCATTTATCAAGTGAAAAAAGCTGTCTAAACCTGCCTGGCCCTATGTGAAAAAATTATTTCCTCCTAAACTTAATAACCCTTGGTGGCAACAACTGCAATCAAGCATTTGCGATAGCTTGAAATGAGTCTTTCACATCACTGTGGGTGAATTTGGGCCCATTTTTCTTTTCAGTTCTTTTCAATTGTTTACAATACATCCATGTTAGAGGGTTTTCAAGCATTAATGGCCTGTTTAAGGTCATGCCACAGCATTTCAGTTGGATTTAAGGACTTGGACTTTGAACTTGACTTGGACTTTGAACTTGACACTCCAATGGCTTTTTGAGCCATTTAGATGTGGACTTGCTGGAGTGTTTTAGATTGTTGTCCTGCTGCATAACCCAAGTGACTTTGAGCTTAAGGTCATGAGCTAATGTCCAGACATTCTCCTTCAGGATTTTCTAGAACTCATGGTTCCATCAATTATGGCACATCTTCCAGGTCCTGAAGATGCAAAGCAGCCCCAGACAATCACACTACCACCGCCATGTTTAACTGTTGGTGTGATGTTCACTGATGCAACAGATCACTTAATAAACTCTTGTCAATCATGGAAAATCTATATGATCCTATACAGAGGTAGTGGAGTTCATTTTCTAACAGAAATCCAGCTTCGCTGTCAAGAAAAAATTGGTTCAGGAAATCGTTCCTACCATTCGCAATGGATGACTATAGCAACTTATATACAAATCTCATTATTCACTGTTATTTTATGCAAACATACATATGCAGTGGCAATTCGCACATTTCATTTCTTCTTTTTTATTTTGAATTGGCAGTTTGACAGTTTTTTCCCCTCCATTTACTACAGTTTGTGTAACCTGCTGCAACACAATAATTTGCCTTACGGTATCAATAAAGTCTACTGTATCTATCTATCTATCTATCTATCTATCTATCTATCTATCTATCTATCTATCTATCTATCTATCTATCTATCTATCCATCCATCCATCCATCCATCCATCCATCCATCCAATCAGTCTCAGCAGTCCATGTGAGACGAGCCTTAGTGTTCCTTTTGGTCAGCAGTCGGTTTCACCTTGAAACTTTCTCATGTTTGCCATTTTATCCAGTCTCTTTCTTATTGTTGAATCATGAACACTTTCTTATTGTTGAATCATGAACACTATCCTTAACAAGTGAGGCTTGCAGTTATTTAGATGTTGTTCTGTTTTTTTTTATGAGCTGCTGGATGAAGCGTCGTTGTGCCCTTTTGAGTAATTTTGGTAAGCCAGCCACTGTTCCAAATTTCCACCTTTTGTGGATAATGTTTTTCATTGTGGTTCGCAGGGATCTCAAAACCTTACAAATGGCTTTATAACCATTTTAATACTGTTACATATCAGTTATTTTGTTTCTCCTCTGTTCTTGAATTTCTTTAGATCACAGCATGATGTGTTGCTTTTTGAGTTCTTTTAGCATGCTCCACTTTGTCAGAAAAGTTCTATTTAAGAGGATTCTTGATTCAACAGGTCTAGCAGTAGTTAGGCCTGGGTTACTTTACTTTTTAACTTAGGGCTAGGGAGGTTTAGGCACCTTTGGTTCTTAAAAAATGAAATAATTATTTAAATTGCCATTTTGTATTATCTTTGTGTGATATTAAAATGTTTTTGCTGATCTGAATCATTTAATTGTGACAAATATCTTATACATCTCTAATGATATAAGTAATATAAATCGGGAAAGGTCAAATACTATTTGTTCACAGCACTGTAATTGTAATTGATTGTGAATCCTTTCCCTGAAAGTAAAGATAAACATGGAGGTATGGTATGCATTCATTTCTTATGCCATTGCCCTTTAAAATTATCATTCTTTTAAAAGTTTCTCTTGTGCTTTAATTTGAAATGCATGTGCTCGCATGGATATCTTTTGCAAATGTCTAACACTTTGAGAAAAACTCTGCCCTTGAGATGATAATTTTTTTATTTTCCCTCTAAATGATCCCTTTCTCACAAATCCAGGCAACAGTCACCCATACCTTTTCTCAGTGGGTGCAGCAGCCAGTGCACGTAAGTCCAGTAGCCTTGATGATTACAATTCTTAGCAGGACTACATTCTAATAATATATCTAGTGCAAAACAGTAAAACAAGTTGTTTCTAATATAAATACTCTTGTCAACATGGTGTCTTAGTGGAAGCAAAGTCACCCCACTGTCTTTGACTAAGCTGAATTGCCCCTAGGTGTGAATGAGTGTGGGAATGTGTGTATGTGGTGGGCTGACTGGCATCCCTGACTGGTATCATAGTGGCCGCTGTACAAGCCTCTGGAGGCAGTGTTATCATCAGGGGTTGCTTCAGTTGGTCATGTCTAGGCTCAGTAATGTTACGTGACAATAATATTAAGTCAACTGACTACCTGAAAGTATTGAATAACCAATGGATTTTCCCTGATGGAGTGAGCATATTCCAGCCCTTGTAATGTGGTTTGCACATGTTTTGGCCACCACAATTCCCACCCTGATCAAAACTATAGTCAGTCAAATGAAATATTTTTTTAGCTAGACAGTCTATATGAAACATGAATCTACCACTCAGCTCACTTGTGTTGTGGACAGTATTGTACTTGCACTCATGTTTGCTTTGGCCATCCTAGGTCCCCTACGTTTGGTTAACATTTGGTTAACCTGGTTTTATTGTAACCAAGACTTTGTTATGTACACAATGGAGTATACGAGGTAGTATCAAAAAGTTTCGAGATTCACGCTTCACAGATCTGGTTGGTTTTGTCCTCCCTCAGATGCCTTAAAACCTGGCAATAGAATTCGCTATTGATGGTCTGGAGCCTGTGGACAAATTCTCAATGCACAATGGCGCGAACGTAGATGATGATCATGCACTTATTCAAGCTTTGGACGTGCATCGCTTTTTCGGTCATGGAGATGATGGGCTCTTCCACTGTGAAGACAGTTGTTATTGTTTTGTCTCAGGGTCACAACCATACACCCATGTTTCGTCACTATCAGTGACCCTCATCATGAAGGACAGGTCATCCATGGCACACTGACGGAGTTCTTGGCAGACTTCAACTTACACATGAGGATTGTCTGGACTGTTTCATAAGACACACCAGCAATGGCAACAATGTTGGGGATATTTTTCCGACGATCATCCTGCACAAGTTGCCGAATGGTTTTGACATTTTCAGAGGTTGAGCTTGTTGAAGGTCATCCTGATCTCTCGTGGTCTTCCATTGATGTTCTTTCACTCTTGAAGCATGCATGCCATCTCAAAAGACTCACTACAGAATTGCCGTAAACTTGCCAAATCGTGTCAAACGTCTATGTGGCAGATTTGCCCAGCTTCACGCAGAATCTCTCATTCACTCATTCTTTTTAATTGCTGTCAGTATACCCTGCTACTGTCCGTGGAGCCTTGTGCTGCCATCTGTTGGCATGTTACAAAACTAGTCTCAAAACTTTTTGATACCACCTCATATTAAAGACTAGTTATTATTAAGGGCTTTAATACGCATTTTAATACAATGTGTATATGTGTGTGTGTGTGTGTGTGTGTTTTAACCAAAGGGATCCTCTGATATTTTACTGTTGCTACAATTAAAGTTTCTTCAAATAGAGCTTTAAAAGTGTGATCAAACTTTTATCCAAGCACACAACCTTTTAGCACATTTGATAGGAAATCAAAAATTTCCATGAATTCTTATGTAAAATTTTTCATATCTAGCATACTGTAGTCCAGTACAGAGGACAGTGCATTGACTTTATAAATAAACAAATAAAATGTACTGCTTCTGTCCAATGTTGTCTGAATGCTCATGTTAAACTACATGAATCATTCTGTCCCAACATTGGCTATAGGGCAGTCACAGATTGGCCCAGCAAAGAATCTTCCTCCAGGTAAGCTAATTCTTTCAATCTCAGAAGGAGTGTCCCATTTAAATCACCTTATCACTATAAACTCTGAATGTTGCATTTCTCCAAAGCATTCAGAGGTGGCTCACACTATGCCGGTAGATTCTCACCTCGCGTCAACCCAGGTAAACACTTTTTATTCTCTAGTGGGGACTTTTGCAAATTTAAAGATTGCCACAACTAACATGCATAATGAAAAATTAAAGTCTGATGAAAAGTTATAGAAAATATGCACTGCACCCATGCAACTCAAGGAAGTACTTTAACTTTCTGTGCATTTTATTGATTAATAGCATTTGTGGCTGAAGTATTCTTTAAAAATAACTTTCTTAGCAGACCTTGTCTCTTCTGTGCCTTGTTGCTTCATTACATTCTGTTGCACTAACGACAGTGTATTCTTTCTTTAATTAGCCTCATGAGATCCCCCTTGTCCTTATATAAGAACAAGACTTTTTTTTGCACACTATATTGTGTGTACATCCTTGTAAAAGTTTCACATGAGGACCACTGGGTACTAAGCATCTGATCAAGTAATCAATAGTTAGAGTATAGTCTAGCAGTTTGGATCCAAAAAAGTTAAACAGTAGGTATTATATAACTCTCATTTTCATCATGAGTTGGATCTACTATCTTGCAATTCACCCAAACATGTTTTTTTTCTTAGTGCTTTTGAATTAAAGTAGACATATTGTTTTGTTTTGGCCACAGGAGCTCGGAGACTAGATACCTCTAATAGGAGACCACCATCAGCTCCTGCTACCTCAGGTTTGCCTCTTTGCCAATATAGACATGCAGTGGAAACACTGACATACATTTTACATATACACTACCAGTCAAAAGAATAGGCACTTCTGATTCCATGATCTTTCCTGATTTTTTTTTTAATATATATAAAACAATGAAGTCATCCAAAATATGCAATAATCTCCATTTGAACAGTTGATATTGAGACGTGTCTGCTACATATGCTCTGTAAAACCTCCATAACAGTTCTAGGTGCTGTAAATTGGTGATTTTGGTCAAAGATGTTTTGGACAGCCAAACCCACTAAATGACATATACTGTAGTTGAAACCATACACCTTAGCCCAAAACATTTAAGCAAAATTGTTTTGCAATACCTGACATTTAATCATTGTAAACAGTCCCTGTCATATGTCAGTTAGCATCACTTCTTTTCACTTTTTAAAAAGTGAAATGTCAGAATAATTGTAGATAGAGTTATTTCATCTTATATTTTTTCATCACAATCAAAGTGGCTCAAAAGTTTACATACATTTAGTAAATATTTGTTAATATTGCCTTTAAATTGTTTAACTTGGCTCAAAAGTTTAGGTATCCTTCCACAAGCTTCTTAAACCATTTTTTTCACAACTCTGGACGGATGCTTGGGGTCATTGTGCATTTGGAAGATCTATTTGCGACCAAGCATTAACCTCCTGGCCGATGTCTTGATCGGAACTGATGGTGCTTCAGTATGTGCACATAATCTTCCTTTTACATGATACCATCTATTTTGTGAAATGCATCAGTCCCTCCTGGAGCAAAGCACCCCCACAACAAAAAATACCTCATTGTTGGAACAATTTGTAAAACATAGTTGCGATAAGTGGGCCCAAGCACCTGCACCCAGGCGCATTATGAAAATTTTTGAATGGGGGAATTATATGTCAAGACCTTCAAAACCACCAGATGCTGGAAAAAAAAGCATCACATTATGATGTCACTCAATGTGATGTTACACAGAAAGTTATTAACCGCTTTTTGGCACAAGTTCATCATGGTTGACCTGTTTGAGATATCAAAATTCCCTCTGCAATTGTGTTTGGTTTGGTGGCGATCGTATATGAGGAGTGTATGAAATTCCATTAGGTGCGTTTTGCAAATAACCCAAAATACCTGACTTCCTGTTGAGTAGAGTCCATGACATGCAATGCGAAAGTTCTTCAGCTCAATGAACTTTGCTCAGGCATCCTAATGGCAGCAGATTCCAACCTATCTGCCAACTTTTATGACTTTTTGAGTGTGTTAAGAGCCCAAAAAAGCCCCAGATGCTGGGAAAGAAAATCTTTAAAAAAGAAAAAAGAAAAAAAGGGCCCTCACACACTATGATGACATAGGGCTGATGTCATAGTGCTTGGGCTCTAATGAAGGTACAGTAACACGTTTCTGTGCAAACAATACATCGCAAGTATAAACACCATAGGACCACAAAGCATATCATATCAAAAGAAGGAACGCAGTCTGAGCATTTAAGTGTCATTTGATTATGCAAAACTGGCAAAGAAACTTTGCTCATGCTAGTCTTTCTTTTCCTGTACTCTCTCAGAAAAAAACAGACGTAATTGTCCTGTTTTTTTTTTTATTTAATGCTTTACATCTTCTTCTGTCCTCCTCTCTCTTCTCGCTTCCTTCTCCTTTGCATTGTTGTGCAGCTTTAAGTCGGTTCCAGCCGGTCCAGCCTGAGAGGAGCCAACAGACTGGCCACACCAATCCTGGTAAGTATTTGCAGCCCTGAGTGTGTGTTTTCCTGCACACACTCTATAGACTTGTACTGTATATCAAACAGCATGTACTGTATGTGTGAATGTTCATGGGTGTCAAAAAGGACCAGATACATTACGTTAACTATTTAAACACTAAGTACAAAGCAATAAAATATCCAATTTGACACACATTACAATGGCCTTTGAACTGGATATACTGTAGTCCTGGATGATGTTTGGAGCCAGATACTCATTGTGCAAATATGATCGTGTCAGTTTGAATTCCCTCAATTTTTGAGGTTTGAATCACTGGACTGAATTTTACTTGAAACAGATGCATGTTATTTATAATTGATTTTTTGTCTGTCAATTTGTTTGTAACCAAAATATTTCTTCAGTGAATTATTGTTTTTATGTAATATACAGTAAATAGATTAAATTCAGTACTATGCTTTTGCTTTTATTAAGTTCTTATGGTACCACGACAGAGAACTTCTAAAACTGCGTAGCGCATGAGAAAATAAGCCATCTGGATTTCTTCCTTCGTCTGCACTTTAACTAATGCAGCAGACTAACTTCTTGCCATTCCCCAGAGCAAAATTCCAAGTGTATATTTATTAAGATAACATCCATTGTTTGAGATGAATGAGTGGTCACACAAACATGATGTGTTTTAACCTACATGCAGAAGTGAGCAAAGACGTATAGATGTGCAGATGTCGTTTGGCGCCCACATTAGAGTCAGATTCACTAATATTGCAGATTCTTTAGAGTTATTTGCAATTATGATTGTGAACCCTCATGCCATGAAAATCCAATTTGACTAAAAAATCTGAATTGAGCAATGTGGCTTGTAATTTGAATCCACATTGATTCTGCAGTTTAATACAAAGAACATGAAGTCAATTCAAGTCAAGTAATTTCAATCACATACAGCTTCTATATTAAACACGGCTAAAATGTTTGTTTTTTTTTTTTTTTACGTTATACGTACAGTATAATACAGAACGTGTGTGCCAAAGAAGCTACTTCTGAAGTTTATGCTACATAGAAGTGACCAATCTTGCTTCCCTAAAAAATTCAAGTTGCTAACTTCAGCTGTTTTGGAAAGATGATTTTATTTTTCAAACAATAATAATTTAACATGCAAATTATCAATTTTTTTTCATGAGTATTCATACCTAAATTGACCAAGTTTCATAAGAATGACAATTAGGATTGTTGAAAGATTTGAATTAAAAAAAGTTATGGACTCTACAGATAAAAGGACATGAAATTGTATTCAGCAAATGTGTTTCTTTTTTATCTAATAAACATATAATTTACGAAAAACGAAGCACGGAATGGGAGATAAGAAGCATCAAGTATTGTGAAAAGTGGTGTTATACAGTATGATCCTCTCAGAAAATTCTCTTTTTCACCTAGGTAAGACACTTTTTACTACCAATACCATGTTTTAGCAGACAGTGTCATGTAACGTGCCCTCAAGACCATAGTGCTACATAAAGCTTCACAGAGACTACACATACGATTTACAGCCAAATTAAACTACAACAAACAACTACAAAAATGCATAGGTGCATATGTAAAAGTGTGCATGTCAGGGCAATTTCCCCTATAAATAGAACAATAGACACAATAAAGGACAACACAGGCATTCTAGTGTGAATAAAGTGCGAACAAAGATATTACCATATAACAGTAGTAATACATGTGGTGAATGTAAACACAATATGCTGTAACAATGCAGATGTACAGTTTAGTTTAATATATTTTTAGCAGCAATTTATGAAAGAAATGTACAAAAATAGCAAAGTAAGTTGAATGACATTCACTTGATTGTGTTGGGTGTTGCAACTTCTGTCTGTTCACTAACTTGTCATTCTTGCTGACGAGACCTACCACAGTTGGGCCATCAACAAACTTGATGTGAATTGACCACAGTCATGAGTCAGTGTGAACAGCAGTGGACTGAGCACACACCCCTGGGGGGCCCCAGTGCTCAGTGTGGTGGTGCTGGAAATGCTGCTCTTGATTTGGACTGACTGACGTCTTCTTGTCAGGAAATATAGATTCCAGTTGCAGTTTAGGTGCAGCAGGCTTGGCTCAATCAGGTGGTAAGGAATGTTTGTGTGGAATGCTAAACTAAAGTCTATAAATAGCATTTGAATGTAATTTTTTCTGTCCAGGTGGGTAGGTGCCAGATGAAAGGTGGTGCTCAAGGCATGATACCAACCGTTGTGTTGTGTTGAGATGTTGGGAAAATATTACAACAGTAAGGGTCCAGTGGGGGCAGCACAGGCTTGGTGTACATCATGATAAGCCTCTTAAGCCTGATGATGGGTGAGATAGAAATGGTGTGGTGGTTGCTGAGGCAGGACACTGGAGACTTTGGTACAATGATGAAGGTGTTGGCCACTTTGGTATGTTGAAGATGTCAATGAAAACATCCCAATGTTGGTCTCCATATTCTCTAAGAATAATGTTGTCTGGTCCATTAGCCTTCTTTGGATGATCTCTGTGTAGAGTTTTCCTCAAGTCAGCTGTGGTATGACACAGCACTGGGTTATTAAGAGGAATGGTGGTCATGCTTCTTGAACCAAGTACTTTGGAATGGGGGTATTACTGCCAGTGACAGGTGATGGAGGTTTATAGATCACATATATTTGTAAGATAAGCTTTATAGCTTTATTTATTTTAACTGGACTGTTATTTCAAGGCTAGTCTCTGACAATTCTATATGATTTAAGAATGGAATGTTATTCCAAAAAACAAACAAAAAAAAATGTGTGTGGTTTATATGCGTAATCTGCTTTGACCTTGAAACATGTCTTCTGGGACATTATAGTACATAAGCTGAGGCAGCTACTTATACAGGGAAATTTACAAGCGTTCAACAGCACCCACAGCCCATTTTAGGAGTTAGTGGTTTTAACCACACTCGATGGGAAATGAGCCAGCACCTAGTGGTTCTCCAGATTTATACTTTCAGAAAATAGCCATGAGCTTTAACAGAAAGTACGTAAACTGAGAGACATACAAGAATATGTACATTTGTGAAGAATGCTGGAAAGCTGTTTTTAACGCTGACACTGCATTTTAAAGATTCCCCATGATGTTAGCCATGGCAATAACAAGCACTGTCCAAGCAGCTTAAATCTGTTCCCATGAGCCCAGTGACACAGAAGCAATCTGTAGCACTAAACTGTGGGCCTCACACTTGGGATGGCGCCAGTGAAGCTCCGTATTTTAGTGTGCAGTCAATAGCAGAACGAAATGTCATGTTATTGCATTTGGACAGACCTCCTTGTTTGCTGTTGTTTTAAGGCTTACCAATAGAAAACTGGCCAGGGCATGGAATTGTTAGCCTGTGTTAGTTTATTTATTTTTTTGCTAGATTGAATAGTAGATAAGGAGATGGAATAAAAGACATTCTTGCAGATCAGTCTGGTTTATTGGGTTTGCATCTGAGGATTTTTTAAATATATTGTGGCCTTAGCTTTATCACACACAGTATGAACAAATAAATAGCAGGAAGTTTGCGTCACTAAACATAGCACATTGGAATCACATTTTAGATTAATTCGGAATACTTTTTTCCCCCTGCTGATTATATGATAAACTTACAGTACAATCAAGTTAAGTTTTAACAGGGATTCTACTAGAGATGTAGTAATTATTCAATATTATTAATTGCATTACTTAATAAATCTGTATACTGTATATTACATTCTAAATATATTGCATCTTGTACATACACTGCATGTGAAGTAATTGGTGTTTATCAAACCTCATGGAAGTACTATGGCATTCTACTGGCTTTATGGTAATTTTTTTGGGCTCCATTGTTTATAGTTGATGGGAGGTAAACCACCAAAAAGCCAAAGAAAAGAAAAAAGAAAAATATCCCCGATACCAACAAAATACTAGTTGACTTCACATAAAATGTGGATTTTTGCATTCTTAAACAAGAAAGCTCAAATAATGGTGTTGAATCATTATAGAATGTGCCAGTGCTAAAAAACATTTGGGTGTTGGGTCTTACCAATAATCACTTGGAGACTGTAAGTACATCTAGTAAATCTCTTTACGATATCTTCATTCAGCCCTTGCACGGAGAAAATGGCCACATTCTGCCTCTGCTCAGCCCGATTGGCTTTCCAGTTCAAGGAGACCAACAGGTATCTTTGCATGATGCTCGATTTCTCAATTTCTTCTCACAGTACCATCTCCGGATGTCATTCGGCAACAGTATATCATACTGAGAATGACATAAAGAGATGCTCTGTAGTTGCAAATTATGATGTTAACTCTCTGTGTTCAGATGTAAGTAACTCTGAGACAGACACTGGCTACACATGGAGCAATGGGGGCAATGTTGATTCTGCAGGTAAGATACTGTGTTGTTCAGGATGTAGGAGAACTGGAATTAAAATAGACATTAGTATGTACTTACAGTAGGTGACTGTATCCGTATGTTATTTTGATCAAATACTGTATGCATACTGTATGTACGGTAATGTGAAAAATGTTTAGACACATGCAAATAACTGCTGTATATCCAAAATGTGTCTTTCTACATTAAAAACAAAATACTATAAAAAGCAGTAATCAGTAATTAATGAAACAAAGGTGTGACCACCCAAATTAATAAAATATAGAAAGAAATTAGTTGCTTAGTTTTACTGAGCATCCTGCAGAACCAGCCACAGTCCATCTGAGGACTTTGTTGCTCCAGCTTGTTTTTCATGCATGCAAAACCCAGAAGCTTTCTTTCTTTTTTAGAAAGTCTTACGCTGCTTTTTAAAAATCTGGCCTACAAATATTTTCCTGAAAACTTAAGATTAATCTTTATCTATACATTTACTGCTTTTATACTTTATATCATGAGCCTTATGGGCTGATTGATGATGAGAGGAGAAGGTAAGGAAATGGATTTTGAAACAAATTGTGCAATTGGTCATTTCTGACATCTTACATTAGTTTTGTATACGTATTGTAAGAAAATAACATAAAAAACATTCTACATGAACAATAGTTTCTGTACATTTAAAAATGCTATACATAAATCGCCCATAATTAATTAATGATGCCACATGACATGAGGCTCAACATAAACTTCCCTGTGAAGTGTTCAACTAAAAGCTGATAAAAACAGGGTTATGGTCATTCTACCATTATAAACTTCATGACCAGCTAACATCTTTCGAATGGCACATTCTTCATAAGATAAAGCTGCCTCATAATCCGTTGTCAGATAAAATAAACTTTGGTCACATGTTTTGAGCGCCTGGATCCTCTGGATGTCTGCACAGAGACATATTTCCTGACAGGCAGAAACAATAATGTTTAACTGCTTGTTGCACCTTCCACTCCGATAATCGCTACAGATGTTAAAATGACTAGCCATTATAGCCTCTTGTAAAGTGACTACCGTAGATGGGGCCATCCTGCTTTAAATGGAATTAGAGGCACTAGTTGACGGGAGGCAGGAAACTGCTTTAAAAAAATGTGAATGGGTGGGATATAATTGCTGAAAAGTGAATGGGAGGCACTAAATGGCTGAAAAGGTAATGGACATAACAAAACTGCTGAAAAAGTTATTAGAGTAAACTTGTTGAAAAAGTGAATGGATGGCACTACCCTGACAATAAAAGGGAATGGGAAGCACAAACCGGCTGTAAAATGAATGGGTGGTGCTAGCTTAAAGATAATCGTCAGGGCTAACCTGCTGTAACAGGGATGGAGGAGTTTACCTGCTCTAGAGTAAATGGGGAGGGAAGATTTAACTGTGTTTGTTTCTGTAATGTTGAAGAAACAAGAAATCCACAATGAGTTGTTTTTGCAGGTAATCTTCACAAATCAGCCTTACGGACTGGGGAGTGTAATGCATTTTGAGACAATCTTAATTTCAACTCTGGGGGAAATTGTTGGGTTCCGTGATTGTGGGCCTTCAATCATATTAATGAAAGACTTAAGGCATTTTGTGTCGATTTTCCACACGGCATGAGGATGAAAATGATGTGTCTGAAATATCTGGATCTTTCCTTCCAGCTCCCGACCCAAGACCAGATATTTCAGAGTATGAGCGCTGGTATTATAACGGACAGATTCGTAAGTGATCTTTCATTTTCCAATTTGAAATATTCAATAGCGAAAATAGTCTAGAGCAGGATAGTCTAGACTATCCAGTTAAACATTTATTCAAGCCATATTCATCATGAACTTTGTTGTGGATTTAAAGATGCTGTTTAAAGAAACGCCTACGAATTAAAAAAAAATTTGTCAGAATGAGGTACATTTTATAGAGGGTTAAACTTATCCTGTCGAAATAAAAAAAAGTGCTTGCTTCAATGTTTTTGATCTAGTGTTTTCTTTGATACAGACTTTAAATTAAACGGTGTGCAAATACCCATCCAGACATATCTGTACTTAGTACAGATGCACTTAGTACATATGCTATAAATAATAAACAAACCACGAATGCAGTGTGGCACCAAAAGGCATTGGTAAGTGATCTTAGTGTTTAGTTCTTCTAAATTAAAGGGCAGGGTGTACAGCCTTTGCGATACTGCCAAGCCGTCCAAGCTACAAGGATCTGGGTTTTGGAGCGGTAAACACTTGCACTGTTTTGTGCACACGCCCCTGCACAGAAACTGTTAAACATGCAATAGCAGAGTAACCATCTTGTTTCCATTCAGGAAACAAGACCCGGAGTGTGTAACGCCTTTTGGTATTTTTGCTTTCCTTATGCTTGCACTTCTATTCTCAGCTTCTCGAACCACAGATACAGAAAGTGGACCAAAGCACCCCCCTGAAACCCGTACAAGAGGTACGTGATTGAGAGGTGGTCTTGTTTTATACATACCATACATCAAAAAAGAATACTACTGTATTTTATGGATGAGTTGGGATATATGCATTAAAATACAGTAATTCTACTTCATATTTTTTACCATAACATCCACTTGCATGGTTTTCTCAGACCTCAGTAGCAGGTCACTTCCAGAATTGTGAATTTGAGCATTTGTGATAAAAAAGTATAAATCAGTCATGTCACGATCATTGTGCTACCTTTAAAATATAGAACCTACCCTGTACCTGTAAGCGAGTAGTGAAACTTTACTCAACAGACTTTTTTGAATTAGATGGTGTTCATGCTTTATAGGGGGGCAGAGGAGCCTCATTCTCTATAAGTCTTTGCTTACTGCATATTGAAATGTTTTACATTGTGCAGCATGAGAAGATCAATGCAAGGATAAACTTGGATATATGTCATTTAAATAAAACACTGGGGGGGTAAATGTTGCTTGTTTGTTTCTTTGTTTTGCCATGTTCAAAAATATAAAGCAGATGATTCAATGCACTCATTAAAAAATGTATGTATCAAACATACACTGCCTGGTCAGAAAGAAAGTACATGCTAATATTTCATTTAGCACTTTTAGCTCTGTTTATTTGAGTCCTGGAATTGTCCTAGAAGCAATGGTGTCTTAGTGTGTTAAGGCTGATCAGAAGGCCAGTGAATTGATGCCCTAGCTCCACCAGGGTGCTGCTGCTGGGCGCTTGAGCAAGGCCCTTAAACCTGTCTACTCTATATCTTGGCTGACCCTGCACTCTGACCCCAAAACTGGAATATACTGTATGAAGGAAATCCACTGTGCAGTAATGTATATGTGACAAATAAAGGAATATCCCTCTGCCACAAAGAAGAAAAATGCAGGACGCTGGTCTTGTGATATTCCACAAGACGTCTTGGCATCTCCATTGAATTCACTGTTTTACAAATCAACTAAATTCAACTGGTCAACTCCAGCTATACTCACCAAAATATTGTAGAACATTTTTAACTGAATTGTCTGTTTATTTACCCTCTCTCTGTACACTTTGTCCTAACATTATCCATATGTGACTTTAACCATCATGTGGAAGACATTGTAATTGGGCTTACAAAGGACTTGTCATGCCTCAATGGTTTTGGTCTGGCAACAATTCGTTGATTTTCCGACTCACTCAAAATGCCACACCCTTGACCTTGTTTGTTGCTCACCTGTTACACCTTTTAATCTGAATTGCCCATTTCCGACCATACATTTAATTCACTGTCACTATTCAAATCACCTCAGCAATGCTCAATGTTCCAAATTCCTCCTTATCTACTGTAATCAACAATCACCCATGTATTGACCATCTATCCACCCTGATATAAAGACTTTAGCTAAATCTGCTCATTACAATAAGCTATTTATATCTGCTGAGGGGAACACAAAAGCTTTGTTTTCCACAGTAAACACAATTCTTAAACCATCTGAGTCTAAACAAGTCTAAATCTTCCACATGTCAGCACGATCCCCTGCCAGCTCAGCCGGTAAAAGTCTGTACACCCTCACTCTCCTTTCTCATAACTCATATTATTCACCCCTCTCCCATTTCCGGCATTGTTCCATCATCTCTCAAAATAGCCGCAGTGACTCATTTCCTTAAAAAATCCCATTGCTAACTCTAAGAATCTCAACAGTACAGGTCCATACTCGCCTTAATGACAATGATTTCATACTAAACATAGTACAGAAACTACTTTGGCAAAAGTCACCAATGACTTCGGGGTTGCTGCTGATGCTCGACCATTCTTGTTCTGCTACATTTGAGTGCAGCCCCTCGACACTTTTTCACACATTATTTTGTTAAACTGCTCAACATGCACATGCGTTTATTTAAAAGAAATTCTTTATCAGCCTTTCCTTGTAAGTGGTGTTCTCCAAGGCTCTGTCCTTGGCCCCCTTTCTGTTCCTCATCTACTGTACCTTCTCCCTCTTCATCACATCTTTAGAAAAATCAGCACACATGTCTATTGTTATGCAGATGATACACAACTTTATATCTCCATAAAGCCTGACTCGGCTCTTCCGCCATCCTGTCTCACCAATTGCTTAAATGAATTAAATACTTGGTTTTCCTGCAACTTTCTCAAACTTAACAGCAATAAGACCGATGTTCTCATCATAGGGCAAAATCCACTCTATCCAAGTCCAACTGTTTTTTTATTCTTCAGTGATCCTCAGTTTCTCCTCTCCTTCTCTTCTCATGTCACAAACCTGGGGATCATTTTTGATAGCACTTTATCCCTTGACCCCCCATGTTAACAGTGTCTGCAGATCATGCTACTATGTTGAACATTTGGTTCCAAAACATTTCTTACTTACATTACTTCAACTCACTCTCATACATACTTTGGTCACCTCCAGCATTGATTACTTTAATTTACTTTTAACTGGTTTACCACAAAACTTCTCCATAACCTTTAACTTAGCCATAATTCTGATGCCCATATCATAATCGGAATATCCATTATGCAGCACATCACCCCCACCCTTCAACAACTCCACTCTCTATCAAATATATAATAAAATTTTAAATTTTGTTTCTTACTTTTAAAGCACTTCATAATTTTGCTACTCCTTATTTATTAAAGTTCATACTATTCTATAAGTACTATAAGTTCCCCCTCTTGCACACTTTAATCTTTCTTATCAAGGCTGCTTCTTAGACCTTCTGCCCACCTGACCACTTACTGTAGCCGCACTTCTCCTCGTCTTTGGATTTTCTTCATGAAAACATACTATAGACTCTCCAACCACACTGAAATCATGTCTTAAGACCCGTTTATTCAGAAGCGCCTATACCACATGATGTAAGACTACACACGTATCTCAATTTTAATGTTTTAAAACCTAATGTTTTAGGTTATTGCATCGTAGGTCAATTGTTTTTTTTTTATATTGTTAAGTAATTTACTACTCAATGTTATTCATTTTTTGTTTGTTTATATGTTGGACAGTGACGTTAGGTGACTAGAAAGATGCCTATATAAATAAAATGCATGATGATTATGATTATGATGATGATGATGATTATTATTAATAATAATATTTTTTAAAAATAAATTATTAATAATAATTTAGGTTTTGAGAGCATGAGGAATCATTTTCACACATTTGATTACAGCACACAACTGTAATCAAAGCTAAAGGTGACTGAATGAAATCTTAGAAAACCTTTTTTTTGGCCAGGCAGTTTGTGTATAATAAATACTGAATCATTTGGAATGAGTGCAGATCATCTGCAATGAAGTTTCAACATGAAAACTGTTGTAGAAAGAAAGAAAGAAGGAATATATCTATCTATCTATCTATCTATCTATCTATCTATTTACTGTATATATATTTATTTATATATATACATATATATAAAATCAAATACAATAATATGTGCTGGGTATTTTAAGCCACCCTTCAACCCCATATAAATAAACACACAGATGCACAAATGCCACACTTTCATGTTTCTTGCACGTTTCTTGCTGTTGCTTGGAAGTTATGTCATTATGTGATCTGTATGATGTTAATGTCACAGTGGAGACAGTGGAGATGGAGAAACCAGAATGGAAGTCTTTTGATTTAGGTGAGGCAGTTTGCTTGGTTTGCTCGTTCTTTCTGCAGTTTTTTTTTTCCTGGAATGACCCAGACATGATATCAGGGATTTTATAGGTTATTAAGCAACTTGATATGTACAGTAAGTATAAATGATTAAAACAAGATTGAGGTGCTCCTCTAATATAATGAATACAGTCTGCATTGGTTTTAATACTGTGTAAAACATCTTTCCCCCCTAGACGAGGTGCCAGTCCCCTTACCAGACACTCAGGGAGACCCGAGTAGGTTCACTCTAGTTCTTTCAGTACCTCTGAATTCCTTTAACACATGCATACTTACATGGAATGCCTTTGATGCGACTTTCAGTTACAACAGCAATAAGATACAGAACGCTGCAAACAGACATTAGTGAATTTCTGGATAATTAATCATTTCTTTTTAAAAAATTTTCTTAATGTTTCTTTCACTGCAGACTGTAAAGTTGACATCGCCTTCCTCATGGATGGCAGTTGGAGCATCGGGAAGCGCCGTTTTAAGATCCAAAAAGATTTCCTGGCTGAGATTGCCCAAGTTATCAATGTAGGCATTAATGGCCCAATGATGGGGATCATCCAGTATGGGTAAGTGTCCCTCGACATTTTAATATAATTACTTTAATGATAAAATGAATACACTGGCAAGAAAACATAAAACACAGGATATTCATTTTCCTTCTGATTCACAAGGGATGATCCAGTGACAGAGTTCGGTCTGCGCCAGTTCTCTAGCTCGAAAGACCTGAAACCTGCCATTGACAAGATAATCCAGAAAGGCGGGCTTTCCAATGTAGGTGAGTAAAACGCATCTTATTTTAAACCTGCATTATCGAAATGTTAGTCATTCACTCATTCTGCAGCATAAGCTGCTTCGTCATGAATGTCTAAAACGCCACAATAATCACTTGTCTTTCACTGACACTGCCCATTTTTTCCCCCACTTTGGTTATATCTGACATTGTGTCCATGTCCAATACATGTCCATGTCTTACAGTAATGAAAGCCAGTGGTATGGTTGTTTTCCCTGCTGTAAAGCAACCATACCCACTCAAAAACCTCTTGAGTCAGAAGTAAGGAAAACCAGAAACTGCTTTCTGAAAATAGGAGTGTGATATGTGTTAGTAATTTTCAGTTAGTTAAAGTATGGCTTAGGTGGTTAAGAACTGTATGCCTATATTAGAACATGCACAGTATTGTCTCATCATATATAGTATAGTGCTTCATCCTGTATACAGGGTTGTGGGGGTACACCTTGGACGGGATGCCAATCCATCGCAGGGCACACACACATACACACACTCACACACTACGGGCAATTTGTGCCTCACAGCTCCAGAGTCCAGCCCTGGTTCGATGATAAGCTCAGGTTGCTATCTCTGTGTAGCTTTGCGTGTTCTCCCCATGTGCATTTAGGTTTCCACCGGTTTCTTCAATAGGGAGATTAGCTACTTTAAATCGCCTCAGGTGTAAACGCTTTGTATGGCATCCCATTCAGAGTGTATTTCTGCCTCACCCAGAGATCAAAGTATAGGGTCGGGATCCAAGGAGACACTGATATCTACTGAAGATAAAAATGCATACATTACAAGTGTAAAATGACTCAAAATTAAAGAGAATGATAATTCTTCTGTCAACGAAAAAACTCATTACTCAAAATTAGCAAAAATCTTGTGCTGCAATGATACAAATGATTCGTGCTTACTATCTGGTTGAGTTAATTATTTTCCCCACAGTGCTGTAGGGAAAAAAAGGGTAAACCGGTGCCAGATTTGAAAAACATCTGTTTATTTTAACTGGTGTTCCCTTCTGCCCCCTTGTGGTGATTTAGGGAAAGCCCTCTCCTACATCAACAAGCATTTCTTCAGTGATGCTGATGGAAACCGAGGTGGGGCGCCCAATGTCGCTGTGGTGCTGGTGGATGGCTGGCCTACAGACAAAGTAGAGGAGGCTTCAAGATTGGCACGGGAATCTGGCATCAACATTTTCTTCGTTACCATTGAGGGTCCAGATGACAGCGAGAAGCACAATGTGGTTGAGCCCAATTTTGTGGACAAGGTAATCTACAAATATATTAACAGTACTGTATAGACTAATGTTACAGCATGTGTCTGTTTAGTGCTTATATCTGTATTAAAACCAAAGAGGGCATTACTTCAACCAGAGTTGTATTGTGTCGGATGGCACAGACATTGCAGGTTATTGAGGCATTATTAAAATTGGTGAACAAATTTTGAAAAAGTTTCATTTTTGCCCTGATGTCCTTATGCTATGTGTTGGTATACACTTTTAACAAAACTTTTCAGTACAGAAGGTTTTCCCAGTCTTTCTAGCTGTATCCATATTAAACTGTATGTTGTCTTTAAATAGTAGATGTGTTCATCCACAAATTACAAATATCATTATCTTTATGTCAAAATCTGTTCTACTAGGCTGTGTGCAGGACCAATGGCTTCTACTCACTGCCAGTGGCCAGCTGGTTTGCGCTGCGGAAGGCAGCGCAGCCTCTGGTGAAACGTTTATGTGACACCGACCGGCTCGTCTGCAGCAAGACGTGCCTGAACGCCAATGACATCGCCTTCGTCATTGACGGCTCAAGCAGCGTCGGAACCGGCAACTTCCGTACTGTGCTGCAGTTCGTGTCCAATGTGTCTCGCGAGTTCGAGATCTCCGACACGGATACACGCATTGGTGCTGTGCAGTACACTTATGAGCAGAGACTTGAGTTCGCCTTTGGCCAGCATAACACCAAGACCGACGTCCTAAATGCTATCCGCCGCATCAATTACTGGAGTGGCGGTACTAGCACAGGTGCTGCTATCACCTACGCTGCTGAGAAGCTCTTCAGCAAGTCCAAGCCAAACAAGCGTAAGATCATGATTGTCATCACAGATGGCCGCTCCTATGATGATGTACGTGCACCTGCTCTGGCAGTACAACGCTCAGGTAAGTGTTACAGCTAGTTTTAGGATCTGTGGAATTGATGGAGAAACGTAGCCGAAGCAGGCATTAGTGAAACATCTACAATTTCGGATAGTGCAAAATCATCCATATTAAACACTGGGACGTTTTTTAAATCTCACACAATGTCTTAAATGGTCTAAGTAAAAACTATTACTTTCGATCTTCGATCTTTTCTAACTAATTTATTTAGGTACATTTTAATTTCTCAAAATGTAAACACACTAGTATCCTAATATAACTCCTTGACTACCATGAGCAGGCTGTTAAGGATGAGGTAATGAAAGAAGTAACTGCATCATGCAGCACATATTAATTTTAAATAAACATGAACTTCATCCTTCTAAAACCATATTGGACTGCCCAAATGTAAAAAAACAAAACAAAAAAACCTTCTGTTTGTGTGCATTTTATTGGCACACCCTTAGTTTCAAGGTAATTCCATATGAACTTTCGTAAAACTATAAAGTGTTCCTTCTATTCAGTATTATATATTTATATTTGTATTATAAAAAAAATAATAATAATAATATATATATACAGTATATATAAAATATTAGTTTTGGTTACATTTCTAGAATACAATGGACCTTTGTGTTTTTGTTATATATTCACATACATTGACTTTGCACTTATAATTATGAACAAAAATGTATATATTCATAAGCATGACCAAACTCTGTCAGATTAACAATAAGGAAGGTAAAAGGGGAGCCAGTAGTCACTTCTAAAGATTTCAGGGCACCCAGGAACAAGGAAAAAACTGGAGAAAAAACAAGGAGAACAATAAGTAGGGAACCCTACCACAATCAACTCTATTCAGAGAAAAACTGCACATGATTTTTGGACAAATTTAGAAAAATTCAAGCTCCTATGAAATAAAAGACAAAACAAAAATATAATGATCTGGCAGTCATTTAGCATGTCATGTTTGGTTCAACAAGACATTGAAATACAGTCCAAATAACTAGGTAAGTCTAAGTGAAGGCATGGCCTAGCAAACACATTCCCAAACTTATATAACCCAACCATGCTATAGCCCAATTTGAGTACCTGCAGTACCATTGTGACCTACAGTAGCAGGGGAGGTTTACATTCCAACCAAATAGAAGCCACACCTGACAATCTTTTGAAAGCCAAGAACAACTAATTAAACAGGTGGAATTAAGTGTGGCTTCTGCTTGGTTGCAATGAAAACCTGCACATACACACACACACACCAGCTCTTTCTGCCACTTGTGCCTTACCCTTTGAGAAACCCTTGCCTAGTCAATCACCTGACTTTATTTATGGAGAATTTTGATGTCCATTAGCGAGACCCTCATAAACCTTAGGTAAAGACAATTTGCCAAGAGAAATGAACCCCATTTCAACCTCAATGCTTAAGTAGGCTAATTACGTCTTAGTCCATGCCGTGCATGACAACAACAGTCTTGTAGCAAAGGTCAAATATGAATCATTTGTTGTGTCATATAATACTGTATATAATATTTTGTAAAAAAAAAAAAAAAAAATTATTCTATGCTTATACATCTTTTCATTCATACTTGTATACCAATCGTAACATTACGACCACTGCCAGGTGAAGTGAATAACATTGATTATCTTCCAAATTCTCCAGATGTCAATCCAATTGATTATCTTCAGAATATGTTAAAAAAAAATAAGTCAGATCCATGCAGGCTTGACCTTGCCACTTATAGGACGTAAAAGATCTGTTCCTGATTGCGTGGTGCCAGATACCACAGCATACTTTTAGAAATCTAGTGGAGTCCATGCCTCAAAGAGTCAGGGCTGTTTTGGCCGCAAAAAGGGGGGCCTACTCAATATTTGCTCGATATCTGAACTGTGTGATATGACAACTTTCTATCAGAACCAGCATGAACTTTTTTAGCAATTCGAGCTAAAGAAGCTCTTCTATTGGAAGGTAAATTTGCTATTAAAGGATAATACAGACAATAGTTTGTCTTACTGGATTTAGCTAAGTACTTTTGGTATAGGGTTGCACATAACAACTCCATGTACAATCACCATTTTGTGGAAGGTTTTCCTAAAGTTTAACTAAATGCAAGTGTTGAAACTGTTTGATCAGGTGTGATCGCCTACTCCGTCGGCATCGCCTGGGCTGCACAGGATGAGCTGGAATACATCGCTACAGACCCAGACAAAGATCACTCCTTCTTTGTGGATGAGTTTGACAACCTCTACAAATATGTGCCCAAGATTATAAACAACATCTGCCACGAGTTTAACTCTCAGCCACGGAACTAAGCTGGGCATGGAACGGAACGGATCGGGACTGGATCATCTAGGAGCTTCAATCCCATCAGAAGTATTTTATGATGGTACCGTAGTAGTGATACCATAAATACCTTATTCGTGTTTTTGAGGCATTATTAAGAGGAGATTTGGGCCAGTGCCAGTGTTTTTAAGGTTGGCGCTTTGCTTTAAGCGGAGGTATTTGGCACAGGGCTTTTAAGGAAGCAGTGCAGCATGTATGGCTTCAGGAAGCCTGTTGTCTAGTTGTGAGGGATGTGAGAACAAATAATAGATTATATATTTAAATAACACAGTACTAACATAACTATTTCATCTCCATGATAAAAGCATAAACAAATGTTTCGCTAGCTACATATACATAAACAAAAATGCTATATATAAAATTTTTTTTTTCAAAACAAATTACGTAAGTACAATATTAATTAATTAATATGATATAAAGAGACTTGTGACCTAAGGTTTAAAATGTAAGTATGGGATTTTAAAAGTTATTTTTGTATTATATTTGGTTCTTCCACATGTCTATGTATGTTTCCGTGTTCTGCTAATAAAGTCGATGGATTCTAAAACTTAATGAATTTTAAACCTGAAAGACAATCCTGCAAGCCACAGGATATGTTTCTAAGCACCAAATCACCCGTTTTAACTAAAAACGATAAGCATTTAGTTGAGAAAATTGAATAATGAATGAAAATAACGAATTTCTCAGTTTTTCTGCGTAATAGTAACTTTTCTCTCAAACCTTTCTCAGCTTTTTCATTTAAAAAATTTCTGTAATATTTGTTCTATTTGTACATATACACAATAAAATAAAGTCTATCGATTTTGACTGCTTAAGTGGCAGACATTCTTATTTTAATGCAATTTGTAATAAAAAAGATGGTACCGAAAACCTGCAAGTGTGGCTGTCTGTTTAATTAACAACGAGAAAAATTTTTTTTTACATTGATTGATTACATCAGATTGATTGATTACATCAGACTATATCAGGATTAACTTGTGTCAGCCAGTGAAAAGTGATCTGAGGTTATAGTGGGTATTAGACTCCTGAGAACCGGGCAGATAAAGATTGGAAAAGCATCCCTTAGTCAGTCTTCCATTCTTTAAGATGTTAACATTAATTGGACCTTTTGTCCTGTACTGTTTATACCTGATTAAATGTATTGCGCAGTTTCCACATGATTGGTTGATTGAGTACTTATATTTATATTCAAGTGTATAGGTGTTCGTACGTTGCAATACATACAGTATATGATCAAAGGTACAGTATATGGACACCTGATCATCACTGTTGCATCATCAAATGTTGCTACTAAATTGAAAGTATGTTTGTGTTCTGCAACCATGATTTACGAGCATGACAATCACCCTGTGCACAAAAATAGGAAAATCTGCTGCCTCTGATATCAGTGCACAAGATTACTTGTATGAATGGCAACAAATCCATACAGTCATGCTCCATGATGTACCAGAATTCCAGTCTAAAAGATCACAGGCTTCAGTAATGTATTAAAGGTGGAACCAAAATTTTCATCTTCAATTATAAAATATAGTTTGAAATGTAAATGTAACATTTTGTCATTGATGGTAGTCAATTACTTGGACCTTCATCAAACCCCTTACCCTTTCAACTAGTCAAAACCCATATAAGAGAATGGTTTCCTCTGCAGCTGTGTGCAGTGACTTGGGTGGGATCAGAGGAGAAGCTCCCAGGAAATTTGAGGAATGTTATTTACAGCTGAACAAAAAGAGCTCTGTTGAGGGGGCAGTCCATATCCTTAATTATACTGAGACAAGCGCATGTATTGATTTTAAAATCTAGAATGTTTCATTGAACCTGGAACATTTATTAAGCCTTTATGTTAATGAGAATATTTTTTAAATTTACTCCATTTTTGTGATTGTAGTTAGTCCCTAATTATGTCATAACACTGAACTGTAATTAATCTAAATTCCATTGGTTGTTAGACTTCATTATATAATCCTAACTACACAAACATTTTGTTCAGCTTACACTGTGTTATCATTAACTTAAAGCGGTCCAAAAAAGCATAGGGCTGTACATCTGGTTGTCAACATCTGCATCAACTTAAAACAGCATGAATGCCTTTGACTGTGCGAGCCAGCTGTATCGTGTCTCTTCACTACTCCACTACTCCAGTGGCCTTGTTTACATCCTCTCATTCCCGCTTTCTCTCTCTTTCTTCACTTCTCTTTCATTCCGTTCCCAAACCATACACCGTTCCCCCAATTTCATTTATATGTGCTTGATGATTATAATGCTTTTGCAAAGTTCTCACATATTCCAAGAATAAAAGGTTCTTCTGTGGGAGCTGCATTGAACTTTTGGAATGGCGTGCACACACACACACACACACACACACACACACACACACTCTCTCTCTCTCCCAAACATGGTGTCACAGTCTCCACCTCCTGCCCTACTCTTCCCACTCTTTACCATCCCCCTTTCGCCCCCTCCCATCTTTGCTGTTGTGAAACACTCGAAAATCTTCGCAACTCACTCACACACAGTTGAAGGTATGTTACGTTTAAGTTCCTTCCTAATGTTCAGGTATATTCATGTAGTCAGAATATCTTTGCTGGGATTGCGCAAATGTGTTAGATAATAACTGTGGTGTGTATTGTCATGTCTGTGGTGTCAGTAGTTGAACTCAAAGTATAGAAACATCCTCCAACAGCTTTGAGGGAAACTGGACACATTTGCATGAACAATGAACTTGTATAACTTTAACTTTTTTACTACTTAGAGTAAATAGCCTTACAAGTCTCTAGGATACGATTTCCCTACATTAATGTCAGTCTTTAATAGTTAATTGCACTTATATACTGTAGTATAATTGTGTTAAAATAGAAAGACCCAAGATTTTGAAAGCGAGAAATATCTGAGCTGACCCTTTGCACCCTGTTGACCGGAAAAGCACTTCGGATTACTATGTGTCCAACATGTTTAGCTGCCCTATACAATAGATGTACAGTATATACTATATTGCAATGATTAAATTGGGGGTTAGGGAATAAAAGGCGATAAATAAATAGGTGAACTCATTTCACATTCAGCCCCAGTTGGTATTGTCAACCAGCAAACCTATGCAGTTATAAATAAATATTAAATATTAGATATAAATTCAGGCAGCATGGTTGTGTAGTGGTTAGCACTGTTGTTTTGTACCTTCAGGGTCCGGGTCGATTTTCCCTCCGGGTCTGTGTGCATGGAGTTTGCATGTTCTCCCCGTGCTTGGTGGGTTTCCCCTGGGTCCCCCGGTTTCCTCCCACAGTCCAAAGACATGCAGATTAGGCTAATTATCGATCCCAAATTGCTTGTAGTGTGTGGATGAGTGTGTGTGTGTGCATGAGTGTTTGCCCTGCGATGGGTTGGGATGTACCCCGTCTCGTACCCTAAGTATCCTGGGATAGGCGCCAGGCCCCATGACCCTGTATACAGTACAGGATTAACTATTATTAATAATTAAAAATCTAACTTTTTAAATAAGAACATTTCTAGCCAGCAAATATTGTGTAAGCTAGAATTTCCCTGGAGAAAACATATCCATACACATTAAATAAGCAAACATATTAAATCAATACAAGCTAGGTACAGTACTTCATACACCCGTGTTGTGCATAGGAGAAGAAGACCTTGCTAATCTAAACATTGCTTTAATATACTGATGTTATAATGTCCGTACAAATACTGCCCAATGGATCATTGATGCAAATCTACAGGCTGGATGGAAGTCAAAACTAAATTGCTCTTTTAAAAATTAAAGTCTGTGACCACTGATCAACCCAATACAAAAACTGCACACAATCTACCCATGTATAACACATTTATAATATGTAACCAATTGTACAGTGAAAACGAGCAAATAAACAGTCAAATAAGACACTAATAAATAGTAATTCCAATAGTGACCGCTTTTAAATAGAAACCTAAATTTCACAAATTAAAAGATGAAGGTAAAAAGATCTTGTCATCATCATTGCTGCAGGGACTTTGATGAATATTCATATGGTAATTTCTCTTTAAAGCATTTATTGAATAGTTCTCCATTACTACTTATCTCATTCCTACTAACTACTAAGAACCACTAGTTTATCATAATGTTACTAAATGTTAATTATTAACTAAGCATCAATTACCAAGTCTTTAATTTCTTAGCTTCCTCCTGGAGATCGGCTACTTTATACATATACCTGTGCTAACACTTCAGTATCTAAAATGTTGTATTCAAATTGTTCAGCCAAAAGCTTCACAGAGATGGACACAAATGCAGGCAGTGAGCCCACGCAGGAGATTGTGGGACCAACCACACAAACTACTGGTGGCAGTAAACCTCTGCATCGCTTCCTCAAAGGAGAACCAAAAGCTGTTGGGGTGAGAAAGAGGAAACACTCACACATTCCTGTACGCATCAAACAGTATAAAGATGACATGATCAGGACACACGGAGGTCTTAAGCCATCCCTCAGTTCTTCATATTTTCACTTCCAAAGAGCCAGACTTTCTTGTATTTTGAAAGTAGTCTTGAGGAATAGTCTCCAGGCTTCCTGAAGGCCTTTTTTAACTCTCATTTTTGGCAAGTTTTTCTCTCTGTATTTATCATAGGATTTTTTTTTTTTTGGTTTGTTAGGCCACTCAGTGACCTAGGAATTGTTCGAACATTAAAAAAATGGTGTTTTTAGTATTAGTATACTGGTGATGCTGAAAGCTGAGTGGTTGGAACAGACGAGAGGGGAAAAGAGGTTGCTGCCGAGGTTGTTACATAAACCACCAATTTTTAAATTGAATCTTTTAGCACTTTTCAGCCTGTCCCAATAAAACATTTGTGTGCATTTCTTTCATTTAACCATTTTATTGTTTGATTTCTTTCATTTAACCATTTAATTTAATTTAATATGAAGAAATGAGCCGTGGCTTAATTCATGACCCCTCATACAGACTATGTTAGGCTAAGCAGTTGGCTATAAAACAACCCACATGACCTAATACCACAGCCCAAAGGGTCAGACACCATGGATATGAAAAGAGGAACATAAAATGCCAGGGTTTCATGCAAACACAAAATAAATGGGTCTCAGTTTGTGTAGTATCCTGATGTTAGTCCTGTTGAAACTTCTAATTTCTCCATAATGGACCTCAGTGCTTGGCATGTTAATTCTGAATTCCAAAATTCTAAAGTAAATAAACAAGTGATTGAACGACAGCTCCAGAATCTTAAAGGAGGTGGGCAAGGCCATCAGGAGAATCAGTTAGAATTTTTTTTTAATCATGACAAGGATGGCAAAGTGGTCCTGGGAAAGAATTATGTGTGTTGTTTTTTAAGAAAGAAAGGTGGGATATTAGATTTTTGTGCCATTTAATGTTAATGCCCCTTATTGAACCAACATAGTAGAACTGATGACGTTCAAGTTCTTTGGGCTCTTCTGTGAGATATGGGCATAAGAGTGTTTCAACTTTGGGAAGGTATGGATTTGTGAAATTAATATGAGAGTGAAAGTCAGCATCAAACCATTTAGCTTGTCAACTGCTTAACCACACATAGATTATAGAAGATATAGAAGATTGTTTTGTGCATCAGTGATGCACCATTGGAAACGGCGTAATACACAAGTGCACTAATAATAATTATAGGTAACAATATAATTGTTAGCTGTCAGTATTGTTAGCTGTCTTGTAGTTGATGTCTTGGAAGAAGGATTTGAATGACTTACAAAGGTCACATTGTGATGGCTAGACAACTGCATCAGAGCATCTCCACAACCATAATTTCTTGTTGAGCGTTCCTAGCACACAGATAATAGTACCTGCATAAATTGGTCCAAAGAAGGGCAACCAGTACATGAACCTGAACTTGGTCGTGGACACTCAAGACTCATTTTTTCACTCATATGTGTTAGGAGTAAAGGCTAACCAATCTAATCTGGTTCCACAGAAGAGCCACTGTAGCACAAACAGCTGAAAAAGTTAATGCTGGCTATGATAGAAAAGCATCAGAAAACACACTGCATTGCTTGGTGCCCCACCCCCCGACACAGAGGTTGAAGTGCGTGTCCTATGGACTGAGTGCAGGACTGACACAGAAAATTTTTTTTGATTTGGCCCAGAGACTGGAGCAAGCACAATGTTCGTGAACTCGGGAATATGGATCGAACTCAAGGTCCTTGACCTTAGGGGCAGAGCAAACACAGAGTCCTCACACCTGGTAGGGGGAGCAGACACGAAATCCTTAAACCTGACGTTGAAGCAGACACGGAACTCAGAATCCTCAATCTCAGTTCATGGAGTGAGCGCAGAATCCTCAAACCCAGGAGGTGGGTCACCCAAAGAGTTCTTGAACCCAGAAAATGGAGCAGACACAGAGTTCTCAAACGCGAGCGGTGGCGTAAGCACAGCAATCCTCAAACCCAGGAGGTGGAGCAAGCATGAAATCCTCAAAACAGGGAGGTGGAGCAAGCAAAGAGTTCTCGAACCCGGCTAATAGCCTTCGCCTTCTGTCCACACTCGCTCTGTGGTTCCTCCTCACCCTGAACACTGTCACACTTGAGCCTTCTGGTCCTTTCTTTTCGGTCATTGCAGGTAGCAATTTTGCCCTTATTCCAATTGTGTTGCACTATAATAAGAAAGGCCTGCATCGTATCATAGCTGTCAGACCCATATCAGCTTGGCTGTCTCCCTCCAGGGCGCTATGTGGAATCTTGTTCCTCTCTCTCTCTCTCCTGTACGCTCTGCAATGTTCCTGGCATCACGCATGATGGCAAGGTGACTTCCTGCTAAGTCTAATTGTCTTGCCGATATTGTCACAATTTGTTTAGGGAAGACCCATCAACTATACCTCACTGTCAGTCTCACATTTTGTCAGGTTTGAGGGAATGCAGGCAAGGCATAAGCACGGATGTAGAGACATTTATTAACAGACAACCAAAAAACATAAACAAAACAGGAAAGCTCTAAAGGCGAAACACAAAACTGAACAGCGAAATACACAACAGTAGTACTAAGTATAACAGATGAGAGACCCTAAATGACCTACTAGACATAATTTAAATACAAATTATAATAAAAAAGACTTTAACCAAAATCACATGTGAACCGATGACAAACTGAGTTTCCCAAAGGACACCAAACAACAAGAGTCCATGGACAGAGGTTATCCCAGACAGGGAGAAAACTATACAGCCAGTATAAAAGCACATTTACAATGGTGTCTGGCCCCAAATCTTAGTAATCAGTCGTCATAGAATTTTTATCATTGCAATGAATCTGCAGTCACATAGCAATATTTGGGTGATGTAAGATTTTTGTTTTTGCCTCTTGTAACATAAAATTTTTCTTTTTACAATGGAAATTTCCATTTTGACTTGTATTACGTCTTCCTCTCTCAAGATTGTGCTGTTGTTCCTCGGCCTGTGTCTGTTCATTTTTGGGATTCCTCTGAAGAGTGACATACTGGAATCTTCAGCAGAAACATATAGCCCCTTCTGGCTGGGCATCTTGGTAAAACATTCATTTGTCTTAGCATGGTTGAAAAGACAGGTACAAATAACATACATACATCTGAAACTCTGAATCCTTCTTAGATATTATGTTTCTAAATGAATGGGCAATAAGTTGCTGCAGGAGAGTTATTTGTTTATATTACTACTATACTATACTATACTATACTATACTACACTATACTATACTGTACTATACTATACTATAAAACAAATCTATACTAATGCTGTGTTGTGTGCCTCTTACCATTTTCCATATATTTGCCATAAATTTACCCAGTTTATAAAATACATAGTTTTTCCCAAGTTTATGAAACTGTTTACACAAATTATGGATTTGCTTAAATGTTTCCTACTTTACATAGTCATGCTTATATACAAAAACTAGAAACTTATTTAAGCTAAAATAAGCAGAATTACAGTTGCATACTCAAAAGTGAATAACTATGGTGATTCTATAGTATAAGAGAATGACAGAAAAAGACAGCACGTCTATACAGTACTTGTCGTACCACGTGCTATGTTTATATTTGTAGAGTGAATGTTTACAGTTTTACGGTTACTTTACAAAAGAATTATCCCTTGAACTCAAATGTGTCCTTTTGATCACCAATTGGGCAGCAGTAATTACGCAAAACACCATTTGATCAAATGCTCATCTATGTGACGTACTTAAGCTCTTACTAATGTATACTTTCTGTTTTGCAGTACTTTATATGTGGTGTTCTCTACATACAATCAGAACGTAACCCAACAAAAAAGATTGTGAGTTCTTTAAGTGCTTTTATAATATATTCTCAACCTCTAAAAGATGTGTCAGGACCTTTGGAGTTACATTCCTTCCTCTCAAAATAACATGACTTTTCTATTACTGACTAATATGATTCAAGATAAATAAATGAATAAAAGTACAATTTATATAAATTAATTGATATGAACTTTTTTTCCCCCCTTGCAGGTCACAATTAGTCTTGCATTTAGTATCATCGCAATACTGGGGACTATAATTGGTGCAATCATTTTCAGCAAAACTTTAGTCTCACATAGTCATTATATGATGTATCGAGATCCTTTCGGCATCAACGAAACTGATGTAGTCACGGAACATTATGTAAGTTATTATCAACAGAAGGTTTGTGGATAAGAATGGACACTTGTATTTGTGGAGAAGAACAATCATCTATCTATCTATCTATCTATCATCCATCTATCTATCTATCTATCGTATTTTTTGAAGCTAGTCATTTTATAATGCCTATGGTACATAAATGAATTAGATCATAATTTATGTTAACATCAAGTGATTTTGGCTCCTCCTATTGGCGGCACAGTGGCTTAGTGGTTAGCACTTTGGTGTCACACCTGCCTCTGGAGTTAGCACATTCTCCCTGTGTTTAAAAACCCAAGGCTGGGCTAATTAGCTTATTGGCATTCCCAAATGTAAATGAGTGTGTGAATATGTGCCCGTCCAGGGTGTACCCTGTCTTGTGCCCTAAGTCTCCTGGGATAGGCTCCAGGCCCCCCAACAACCCTATACACAGGATATAGCAGTATAGACAATGAGTGAGTGATTGAGTGAGAGAGTGGGCTCTTCATATTTGTATGTAAATTTGTCTGTACTGTACAGATATCCTGTGTCAGGGTTGTGTTTTGAATTTGAAGCATTAAGGCAACTTTTTATACATTAAATTATAGTTCAGTTTATTGATAAACTGAACTTGAAGTTGATACGATAATTATAAAATCGTAGAATTACAGTTTTTCTCAATTGCTTTGGCACATTTTTCGAAACAGTCTTAACATTCTCTAAACTGTGAGTGCAAATGTC
>JAQMYL010000013.1:9816787-9830178 GCA_030014365.1 Clarias pachynema | reverse complement strand
CCCCATAGAGCACGTCTGGGACCAGTTGAAGCAGAGACTGGATGATCGTACCCCACCCCCACGTGACCTGGCAGAACAGCGTGTAACACTTGTGGAAGAGTGGAACGCATTGTCTCAGAACAACATCATGAAGCTAGTGAGGAGCATGAAATGTCGCTGTCAAGCTGTCATTGCGGCAAATGGTGGAAACACCCGATACTGAAATTGTCAATTTATTTTATTTGGGGCTATCCCTGTTATTGTCCAAATTTGGGGGGTAATAAATATTAAACTAATGAAAATGGTGTTTCTTCTCATATACGGACTAATAACTAATGGAAAAGCAGAGTATGGATATTAATAAAATCATGTCTAATATGCCTTAGTGATTATATGTCATTACAAATTTACCTCAAAGCGCATATTAAGCAATGAATATTGTATGTTTTTTTACGGGGTTTCAATTCCCACCTCATGGAGTTTGTATGTTCTTCTCATGCTTGGTGGGTTTCCTCCAGGTACTCCGGTTTCCTCCCACAGTCCAAATACATGCGTTATGTGGAGATGGTTTCAGCTTGGATTTCCAGTTAGTGCCTGTGTGGTGTTTTAAATATTACCCATGCCTGCATAGGACTTCTCCAGGCCACATTGTTTCTTCCTTAGCTCCACATCAGTTTGGAACTTGACCAAGTACATCCACATGACTTGACTAATTACATATATGAATATATTAAAGACAGAAATAATACTCAAATCTACAGTACATTCCAAAATATTCAATAATGAGGGTGGCATAGTGGCCTATTGGTTATCATTGTTGTCCCCGTACGTCCAGGGCTGGGGGTTTGATTCTCGTATATAATCCGTGTGTGTGGGACGTTTGCATTAGGGGTGCAGCAGATCACAAAACTCTTGGCTCGGATGTATTGAATTTGGTGTACAAATATAGTTTTGATTTAAATATATTACTTTTAGAACTCAACATATAAGATATTCAATGTTTAAATTCAATCTTCAAATAAAATAATTGTTCAGTTAAAGTGCAAAATGTGCATAAAGTGCATAATGAGACACTAACATTTGTTTAATCCTGAACACTGACAAGTGGCACAGTGGCTTAGTGGTTAGTACCGCGTTCAGTTCTTGCCTCGGGATCTCTGTGCATGTTCTCCCCATGCTTGGTGGGTTCCTCCAGGTACTCTAGTTTTCTCACACAGTTCAAAGACATGCATGGTGTTCCCAAGTTGCATGTTGTGCTGTAGTGTGTGAATGAACATGTGAGTGTGTGTGCCCTGCGATGGATTGGCACCCAATATAATTATATCAACTATGCATATATATTATATAATCTCATTTTATACATTATATTATTTTATAAAATAATTCTACCAAATTTAATTCTAAACAGAATTAAATGGAACTTTTGCGGCACTTAGATATTTGCCTGAAGTTAAACGTGCACCATAAGTGAAATTAAAATTTCACCATCAGTGAAATAAAAACATCTTATAAGAGATGTTATGAACAGTTATGTGCCGGATTTAATAATCTACTTTAAAATAAGCTATGAGCTAACTGCTTGATTCCTTACTGGGCGTGATTGGCCTAGCCAAATAGCTTGACCTAAACTCATAGAGCTCTCTTGGCTTTTGTCAAGAGGAAGATGAAAAACACCTGATGCAATAATACAGACGCGCTGAGGGCTGATATTAAAGCAACCAGAGGTGGAAAGTAACAAATTACAGTATATTTAATCGCGTTACTGTAATTGAGTAGTTTTTTGTGAACTTATACTTTTAAAGTAGTTTTTAAAAACTGTAATTTTACTTTTAGTTAAGTATGTTTTGTTTGAAGTATTGTACTTCGCTACATTTGAAACCATATTCGCTACTAAGTGAAAAATTAATAAATAAATGAAAATTTAAAATAATGCAACGGGGAAGGAAAAAAAATGCACCCAATCAAAGTAAACCACTTGATGGGCGGGGAGAACAAACGCGCTAAATTCACAAGAACGATGGAGACGGACAAAACAGATGCCAGTGATGCAGACCCAGCTGAGAGCGAAATGCCATCAAATTCTTATGAAGCAAACCCCTGGCCATTGTAACAGCCACTACTATGTTGTATACCACATTATGTATGTATGTTGCCCTAAGAGTTGCCATTGTGTGCACTCAGGAGGTGTGTGCGTGAGAAGGAGAGAACATCTTTAAGCGCCACAAAATTATATCACAAAACATTTTACTTTATGTTTTGTGTTATACTTTTGTGGCACCTGAAAGAGGCTGATAAAGGTTTTGTGGGATGGGGGATTCTAGTGTAGTTCAAAAAAAGACAAGCAGATATAAATCTCAAACTAGTTGTTTTTATTTGAGGGAACACCCTTGCATAATAAATAAAGCTGTTGCCTTTCTTGTGCTTGAAATCAAAGTGGTCGCTTAAATATGGTGTGATTCTTTGCGCCGGGTAGCAGAGGGAAAAAAACTTAACTCTGTAACTTTTACTTTTTAAAAAAATTTTTTTTACAACTTTTACTTGAGTAGATTTTTATAATGGTAACTTTACTTGTACTTCAATAAAATTTCACTGAAGTAACAGTACTTTTACTTAAGTACAAAATTTTATTACTCTTTCCACCCATGGTCTTCAGCAATTCCTCAAAAGTGCCACAGGCTAATTGCCTCCATGCCATGCCGCATGTATGCAGTAATTCATACTAAATGAACCCCGACTAAATATCGAGGGCAGAAAATGTTAATAATTTTTTTTATTATTGTTGTTTTTAGGAAATATTCTAATACTTTCATTGAAATAAAAACAAACTAAAAACTTTATATTAAATGGATCCAGAATACTTTTCACTTTTTAAACGAAATTTCGAAAGAAAATTTACTTTTTTTATGAGGCATACTCTTAATTTTTTCGAAACGCACAGTATGATATACACTGCTGCAATTATGCAATATGTATCTCAATGTAAACAAACACCTGCACCAACCAATAGATATTAATTAGAAAAGCTAAACTGAATATTTTTACTGGGATTAGTAAATATTTTAGGCGCTCAAGTAGTATAAATGAATTTTAACGCGCTGGAGACGTTTTAAGACGAAACTTCATCTTTATTCTACGTTTTCGGTTTCTCATCTGTGATTCACTCTCCCATTACCGAACAGGAAGTGTCTGACGACCAGAATTTCCGACTTCATGTGCACGCTATAATGTGGGAAGCAGGAATTTCCGAGTCCTCAGTTATCGTAAATAACGGACAGAATGCGTCATGCGTTGTCCTACCCATATTCAGATAAGCCACGCCCCAAAATGACTTAGGCTTCAACAATATCCCCTGCCAGAATGCGGGTGTAAAAGAAACAGCATGCGCTTCATCTTCTTCCGGTTTGAGGCTGTCGGTCCTTTTCCTGCCTGTTATCGTGGCAGAGGTTGTGTTCATCTGCGGGAGGAACCGTAAAACATGCCATCATTAGTTTTAAGCAGCAGTGACAACGTTACCAATATGAACGATGTTGACGAGGGATCAATCAACAATATAGAAATTAAGGTAATGACAAATTTTAGCCTTATTTATGTATTTATTACGGACAAAGTTAGCATGCTGTCCGAGTGGCTGGCTAGCTAGGTGGCAGGCGGTGGAGATGGAGTTTAGCTTAGAGCTGATATAGCCGATAAATTATTACAAACTCCAAACGTCAAAACGTGTACTGTTACGTATAATGTATACTGGTCGCTGTTTTCGAGACATCTTCCGGTTAGATAGAGGAAAACTATTTAAATAGTCAGCCTGCTAGTTCGCCAGCATGCTCGCACCACGTGTGCTCATGGAGGAAGAAAAACAAGTCTCAAGCGCCCCCTGTCGAAAATCCCGCGAAGTGCACGATGTGGCCTACTAATATACACAGTATTATCTATCTACAGTTCATCTTGAACAAGAATGTCATGAAAAAGTTCATTTTCTTTGGAAAGTTATTTTATAATTTTTTTTAGCTCTCATATTACATTATATGTAAACTGAACTATATTTAAGGCTTTTTTGTTGTAATGTTTATTATTTTTCACAGGAGGTACTGTGGCGTATTGGATATTACTGTGGCCTTGCACCTCCAGGGTACGGGTTCGATTCCCACCTCAGGGAGATTTTTTTTTTTTTGTATGTTACCTACCTGCTTGGTGGGTTTCCTCCGGGTAATCTGATTGGGTTAATTGGTGTTCCCAAATTGCCCGTAGAGTGTGAATGAGTTTGAGAGTCTGTAAGTCTGCCCTATTATGGAGGGGATGGGCTCCAGGCTACCGCAACCCAGTATCTATACATATAAAATTCAACAGATGACACTGTACACTTTTAATATGCATTTATGGGCGTGCAATTAATATCTACTTAATAAACGCGATTTCACGCCTTCATTCCATGCACTTTTAAGGGTAAGATTAATTCCAAAATTCAACAGGTAGCGTTGTAAATCTTTTAAAATGTGTTTAAGGTGGGCAGTTAAATTCCACGTGAACGAAGTCGCGGGCACATCTAGTACAGGATAAAGCTGTATAGACGATGAGTGAGAAGAGTATTACATCATACACCTCATACGTATCAATCATTCAGTGTCTTTTACTAAAATTCTGTTTATTTGCAGGCAGCGTCATCACCAACTTTTATGTCATCCAGTGAGCATGTCTTGCGTGTTCCTTGCCGACTATAACAGTAGGCGATACCGTTTACCCCAGTGTAGTGGTGGTGGCTGCTCTAGTGGGTGCCCCAAATGGTAAGGTGTAATGTTAGCCAGTGTCATCGAATGCATCAGTAGACAGCTTTATCACCTTTTATGTCATATTGTGAGGTAATGATGTACCTGCTGAAACATTGGAGCAGTGTGAGGAGAGGCAGGTAATGGTAGCATGGGACCTTGGGAGGAGAAGTGGAGTGAGGCCGGAGTCAGTGCATCAAGAGCCATCGTGCACAGCCATCTTCAGGAGATGGTCTACAACTGTTGCATACCCATTATGTTCATGCTGATTGTGACATCATTTCCAATGGGAAAGCACATTTTATATGTTTTATACCACTCCTGTACCAGATGTTGACATTAAAAGCGTCTTGCCTGGGATAGGGAGAAAAAGAGGTGGACAGGTGCTCAGAGGTCCAAAGTCCTCTTTTCAGAAGAAATACAATTTTTGCATTTCATTTGGAAATTAAGTTCCCAGAGTCTTGACGCAGAGTGGAGAGGCACAGAATCCACGTTGCTTGAAGTCCAGTTTGAAGGTTCAAAAGTAGGTGATAATTTTGGTGTCCCGTGTCATCTGCTAATCTAGGTCTGTTGTGTTTCATTAAGTCCAAAGTTAACGCAGCGGCCTACCAGGAGATTTTGGAGCATTGTGATTTTCTTTTGTTTTATGAAGACGCCAATTTCATTTTCCAGCAGGACAACACGGTGCCCACACTGCCAAGTAAAACTAACAGGTTTGCTGACTGACATGAAATTATTGGGCTTAATTGGCCGGCCAAATGGCCTGACCTGAACTCATAGGTGACCCTTAGGTGAAACACTAAAATACGGAAGTGATTAGGGCTGCTATTAAAGAACACTGGTCTTCAGTAACAGTACCTCAAAAGTACCACAGAATTATTGCCTCCATCCCATGGATATATGTATTTACATGTATATTCTCATCCTTCGTCATTGATCTTAGGACATTACCAAATATTTATAAATACTGGATGTTTGGATGTTTGATTTTCATGAGGTATAAACTGTAATCATTGGAATTGCAACAAAAAAGGCTTGACATATTTCACTTTACATGATTGTCGCTCTTTAAACTACATTTCAAAAGAATTTGACATTTTTATAATCTATTTTCTCGAGACGCATTGCATGCGATACACCTTTATATATTATAAAATATATTTTGCAATGTGAATCTATCACTTAATACTTTTTGTCTGTTTTTGGTCTTGCCACGTCTTGTGACAGTGTGGCAGTCTGTATATTGACAATGAAGTCACCTATTACTACTACAGCGTTCTAATGTTATTCATTTGTTTGTTTTTATTTTGTTTTGCAGCATAAGTTAGTGCAAAATATGAATTTCACTGTACAGGGAAGTTTGTGCATGAGACATTTTTAAATCTTGGTAATAATTACCCGTCAGTCAGAGTCATCTCTGGACGCAGTTACCTCAGCGTTCCCTTGAGCATATTAATTTGTGTGCATTCTTTAATAACTGTTGGACATATTTTATGGACTATTAGTGACTAAATCCACATATAAAGTAAATACAGGGCTGAGAAAGACAGATAAAATGTTAATAAAAATGATGTCACAATTAGCCTGAACATCTAGATCACTCTTTTAGGTAGCTATTAAAAAAATACCACAGAACTGTTGATTTCTTGATTCCAGTTGTAATGAAGGATATGATATGATGTGATGATGGTGATGATACTGTTACTGCTCCCATTTTTTGTTATTTTCAATAACAGTGCATCCTTCAGTTTTATTTTTCTCCTTTTTCCAGTTATTTATTCATGCCAACAATTTATCTAATAATGAAATGCTTTATTTCCTATATTACTGACTTTGCCGTAGAACTAAATAAGCCGGTAAACTGCTTTAAGGTGCTCATAAGTGTGTCTTGTGTAATCATCAGAAAAAGAAGGACAAGGCCAAGAAGAGTAAAATGATGGTGACGGATGAGTCTGCTGATTGCGATCCACCAGCTCCCAAAAAGATCAAAAAAGAAAAGATGGACACAGCCGACGGGACAGCGCAGACGTCTCCCGATGTTAACGGAAACATCGGGAAGAAACCAGTTAAGGTCAAGAACCTTCATTCCAGTGATGAGCTCATGACCCCGGCAGGCGATCAGTCGGAGGTAAACATCTCTTTATATGACCCGTCGTGATGACGCTTTTTTATTTTATTTTATTTTTTCCCCTTCATTGTTAGTTTTAAACATGGGCTATATGAAAAGTCAGAAAGCTAAAAGAATGAACCTACAAATGTCAATTTAAGTCTTATTTACAACGTAGTGCACCGGGGAAAGTATTCAGAGAGCTTCACTTTTTCCACATTTTGCTATGTTACAGCCTTATTTCAAACTTGATTAAAGTCATTATTTTCTCAAAATTCTACAAACAATAACCCATAATGACAACATGAAAGATGTTTGTTTGAAACCTTTGCAAATTTATTAAAAATAAAAAACAACAACAAAAAATCACATGTACATAAGTATTCACATCCTTTGTCATGACACTCAAAATTGAGTTTCCACTCATCATCCTTGAGATGTTTCTACAACTCGATTGGAGTCCATCTGTGGTAAATTCAGTTGATTGGACATGATTTGGAAAGACACACACCTAGGGTCTATGTAAGGTTCCACAGTTAACAGTGCATGTCAGAGCACAAACCAAGCCATGAAGTCCAAGGAATTGTCCTCCGAGACAGGATTGTATCGAGACACAGATCTGGGGAAGGGTACAGAAACTTTTCTGCAGTATTAAAGGTCCAGATGAGAAGAATCACCAGGACTCTTCCTATAGAAGGCAGTCTGGCCAAACTGAGCGACTGGGGAAACAAGGTCCTTAGTCAGAGAAGTGACCAAGAACCCAATTGTCACTCTGAAAGAGTTCCTCTTGTGGAGAGAGGAGAACATTCCAGAAAATTGACCATCTCTGGAGCACTACACCAATCAAGCCTGCATGGTAGAATAGTCAGACAGAAGCCACTTCTCAGTAAAAGGCACATGACGTCCGCCTGGAGTTTGCCAAAAGGCACCCGAAGGACTCTCAGACTCTCATATTATCTTTAGTACAGATTTTCTTATATTTATCATGTTTGCTTTATGATGCATAAAACAATTCACTATTTCCAAACATAACTTTAATATCGAATACATAAATAACATTACAGAAGAATGCCTGTAAAGAAAGACAGGCCAGTTTTCAGATGGAAACAAAAATAAATCTAATGTTGAAACCAGAAAAACAAAAAACTCCTGTGTTTTGCTTGAAAATAGAAGAAAGCAATTAGAAAATTAGACAGAAAAACTATTCTCCAGCAAACTCAGTAAAACCTAACGTCTGTTTTACTTACAGTACTGTGCAAAAGACTTGTACAAAAACTTTAATAAAAAAAAAAAACATACAAAAAGTTCTTAGTAAGTAAGCAAAGATGCCTTAATCTAAACTTTTCTACATTAAAAAAAAAAAAACTTTTTATAAAAAGCAGTAAAGAGTAAGAAAATAAACTCTTTCAATATTTGGTGTGAAAAATACTTGCTTAAAAATAGTCAGTAGTATTCGATACAGATTTGTGCAGTTTTATAGCAAAACAGCTGTTAGGTTTTACTGAGCATGCTGGAGAATATGGAGGTTTCTTCTGGTAACTGTTTAAGTCATGTTAGGAAATATTGAATAGTTTGACTATATGCTGACATGCTAATAAAATTTGTATTAAAGATATTATGATGCCTATTGATAAGATTTTGCACAGTTCATTTTGCTGATGATTCAGTTATTTTGATGATCAGCTGCTAATATTCTTAGCATAAGTTGCAGTGACAAAGCTATGAATAGCAACCAAAAACCGTGGTTAAAGGTCACGATTCAAGCTCCATCAAATCAGTTTGTCTTGGCCGTGCTACAGGTTTGTTGTGGTTTGTTTTTTAGTCAGGTTGTACCATCCTTTGTGTTCAATAATTTGCCTTAATGAGTACGTGTGTTATTGTTATCATTATCGCATTGTCATTATGCTCTTACTAGGCGTGCACTGCTGCAGTGGCAGGAATGATTTAATTTCCCATTGAAAATAACTTGTATGACAATTGGGAGCGAAATTATCATACGGATGACAAACCTATGAGCTATGCCTCGGCTGGTACAGTCCGAGAAATTAGACAATAAAGCAGTAATTTATTTTAAGTGTATACATTATTTAATTATCTGTCTGACGTTCGCGGTATTTGATGTGTCCACAAATAGTTCACAACAAATAACGAAAAAATGCTAAACTGCTTTAGCTAGAATTGTAAAAATTAAAAAATTAATTATACTCTTTCACTTGTGTTTCTGAATCAAACATCGGCCGGACCTCGTAACAGAAGAAGAAGAAGAAAAAGAAAACAGCGACACCAGATGAGACGACACACGACCAAGCACAATCTGTCAACGGCATTAGCAAAAAATCACCAAAGATACAAGCGAAAGTTAACGGCCATTCCACAGACTCTACCTCGACGCAGTCCAGTGACGACTCCAACAGTGAGAGTGAAAAGGATGTGGTAGGTTACCGGATGCTTTATCTGGTTACCCTGTCAATCATACTGAAAGTTACACATTTTCTCGACAGTCATGACATTTTCACTTTGTGTTGGTGTTTGTTTATCCCATGAGCTTTTGTCCCACTTTAGCACGTCACTTACAGGCAGGTGAATAGCAGAAATAGTTCTGATCTGATGAGAAGCACAGCAGGAAGTTAAAAGCTCTGCGTACAAAAGTAAAAGAAGCCCGGGTTTCTGAAATATTTCCTGCACTACAGATGTTTACATAGTTGGAGGAAAGGTTAGAATAACGGTTAGGCATGTACTGACTGAATATTTATTATTAATGTTACCACTTATTAGCATATTATTCATATTTTTAAAATAGTTTTTCTTTTGATCTTGTAGTTTTTGAAGAGATGTAGGTAAAGTACTGATTAAGTATACTTTTTATACTAAATTGACAATCGATTAAAAATTTTAATCTAGGTAATCAGTCTGTGATGAAGCACAGATTTTAAGATATTCAGATTTACTTGTATTATAAACGCGCAATGATGGAATAAAGAAATTCATGACAAACTGGTTAGAGGAAATACTGTAGATTATTAAATTTTATAACATGTCAAAAATTAACATTGAACAAATGTTTAAATTAAAAACATTCAAAACGTTCGACCGGCCCTGCATGCAGTTCCTGGGTAGTATGTAGTGTGGCCACTCGAACCCGGATCCTCAGATCCAAAAATCAAACCGTGAGCCACCACTCCCACATGTTACTAATACTTCTAATGTATTCTTGTAAAAATACTTCCCCTTGAAGGAAGCTCAAGCACACAATTTTGGTTTTATCGAAACTTCCTCCTAGAAGCCTTTTATACAAGCTTTTTAAACCTCGCCAGCACACCTGGGGTTTTCTCAGTCATCTTATTTTATTATCCATCCAAATGTGACATTATTGCTCTCAGCCGGGTAACTGTTCTGTGACTGTGGGAAGCCATTATGATCAAACTTGGGTCATATTAATTTGCGAAAAACAAAAAAAAAAAAAGTAATATGTTAAAATTTCTAGATTAATCACATGCATTGTGTTAATATTGAAGGCTCTAGTAATTTGCCTAAATTAGCCTAGAAAAGAAGTCATGTGTGGTTAAAGACATAAAACAACAATATCGGTAACCTCTATCTACAGTATATGGATACATAGAGATATACAGTAGATTTGAGCCAGACTACTGTTACTGTGTTCAGTTCTTTTAATACTTCACCAAAATAGGGCTGAAGCGGAAAAATTTACAGACACATATTCGACTGTTATTTGGATTGGAATATACTTTAATTAATTTATTTGTATATTTAAGTAAAATTTATAATAAAAAAAAATGTAATGTAATTGTTTTACGGTCATAAAATTGTAAACATTTTAAATATTATCGTGATACTCTGTTATATTTTCTAATATTTTGTCTTTGTCTTCTACAGGAGACACCAGAGCAAAGAGAGGGCGCCTTCTCTAATTTCAAAATCTCACCGGAGACCATCAAGCTACTCCAAGGTTCAAACACCAGTTATTGCTTGGCTTTTCCCCCCCCTTCTACCATGTATGCTGTAAGTTGTGTGTTGGCATCCTGCTTTAATGAATAGTTTACATGTTTTGCAGCGCGAGGCGTGACGTATCTGTTTGACATTCAAGTAAAGACCTTTAATTCCGTGTACGACGGGAAGGACGTGATCGGCCAGGCCCGGACCGGCACAGGAAAGACGTTCTCTTTTGCGATCCCACTAGTGGAGAGGCTGATGTCAGGAGGCGACGACAAAAGAAGAGGCAGAGCTCCAAAGGTCTGTTTCAGATACGGATGAAAAGAAAAAAGAAAATGACAAGGAGTATATCAGTCCATAGTTTTATGGGTGATAATATTTATGGATAGTGAATAACTGATGCCATTATTATTATTATATTGAAATTCCATTGAGGACCAACTAAAAAAAAAATAAAAAAATCAAAGCTTTTGAGTAACATTTAACTACGATGGAAGCGGCATTCTTAAAATGTTTTATATTTTCATTTATTCCATTTTACATGATTTGAGGCAGCATGCTCAGGAGCGCTTCAAAATGATTAAAGTGCCTTGAAAATGACATTTACGTTATCATTACGCGTTAAAGCATGAGGTTAGCGTGTACAGTTTCAGTCAACAGTTTGGACACACCTTTTATTCCAACATTGTTTGCCTTGCGTATTATTTTCTACCTTCAATAACAATACTGGAGATTTGACTTATAGAATCAGGTAATTAAATAACAACAACAACGATAACGTCAGTTAGTTTTTTTTTTTTAAGACACGAAGGTCAGGCTGTTCTGGAATTGTTCGTGCAAGAACGGTATGTCAAAGTGCATTTGCAAAACCCATAAATCACCATGATGAACCTTCACGATGGCTCTCGTGAAGACCATCCCAGGAAAGCATGACCAAAACTCGCCTCGCTGCAGAGGAGACGTACATTTAGTCATTCGTCATTATTTCATGAGGTGTAGGGATAAATAAACATGAGGAAAGACCATGGAATTACGAGGCGTGTCCAAACATTTGACTGGTAGTGCAACTTTTTGAGGTCGATTACAATCTCGCGCACCCTTTAGTTAGAATTTTTTTTTTGCATTTTAAATAAATTGAGTCATCGACGCATTGCCCTCTGGGTGATTTCATGGGCTCGAGTTTCTTTATTGAATAGCCAATGAAAGAAGTAAAAGATTCTTTCTCCGTGATTAGATGTAATTATCTACTCTTGACATGTAATTACACTCCCCGATTAAAATAAATCCTACACATCATGGAAATGGAATAAGACGTGGCAATTTCAATCATTACGCAGACGGGCTAGGCTGCATTCATGCGTTCATTATCCACTACAATGCTGAGATGCCAGTAATGAGTATTGCATTAAAATGTTTTATGAATAATTACATTGCTGGTTCCAGCACCTGATACTTTGACACTTTTATAGTTTTATTACTTGTTATTTTAATTTTTAGAAAATCTAAGAAAATATTGAACCTTTTAAGCATAAAACATATTTATTAAATCTGTATGTAGTAGTATTCTCATTAGGATTTTTAAAAATGTATTTATTATTTATGTTAATAATATAGGTGCTGGTTCTTGCACCCACTCGAGAGCTGGCAATTCAGGTGTCTAAAGATTTCAAGGACATAACCAAGAAGCTCTCTGTTCACTGCTTTTATGGAGGAAGCTCTTACAACCCTCAAGGTAACTCTCGTTTCTGTGCCTAAAACGCACCCAGCCTTATAAAGTAAATCTTACGGGACACTTTACGTAGCATCCAAAAATATAACTTCAGTAGCCACACCTTGCTCATTAGCTGGAAAAAAAAAACAAAAAACAAGGCCTTTGTCTTTCAGCTTCAGTTCTGAGATAAATATATGCGCCACCTAGCTTTGTTTCCAGTGGGTGGAAAACATTATCTTGTAATAAATGGAGTAAGATAATGTTCACATGAATGTTTTGGTATTTGAGGATTCTCAGACATCCAGGTGCGGATATCTGGAAGTTGAGTCACGACAACCAGGCTCCTTTCTTGTCTAGTCACCCGGGTAGCTTTCTCAGACTGTGGGAGGTTAGTTGGAAGCCACATACAGTGGAATCGTGAGCTGCGATTATAATTCGTTCCGGAAGCGTGCTTGTATATCAAAACACAAAAAGGCGAATTTCCCGTTATTAAGAAATAATGAAAACTCAGATTATTCGTTCCACAGCCCAAAAAAAAATAAATATAGAAAATTAATTGATTCAAAATATACAGTAAAAATAAAATAAATTAACCTGCACTTTACCTTTGAAAAAAGTTAAAATAAATCCAGACAGGTAAGTGTTTCTGTTGGTGTGTTTGTGTGCGTATGTGAAGCTAAAGTAAGACGAGAGGAGAAATAACTACTTTCACTCACACACACACACAGTAACGGATTCACAGACAGAGAGAAACCGAGTCTTTAACAGGGAGCCTCTCTAATGACACTTGCTTTTGCTTTATGCCACTAAAGCAGTGTTTTTCAACCTTTTTTGAGCCAAGGTACATTTTTAATTGAAAAAAATCACAAGGCACACCAACAAC
>JAQMYL010000013.1:9791128-9809565 GCA_030014365.1 Clarias pachynema | reverse complement strand
CCCGCAAATAAAGTGACAATTTCTTTACCCGCCCCAACCCGACCCGCGGGTTACCAGACGACCCGCGCATCACTAGTGAGCACCTGTAACCAAGAATAAGCAATTTCCCTCTGGGATTAATAAAGCTCTTTGAATCTTGAATCTTTGCTGTGGTACAAACCTAGAAAAGCAACAGAAATGAGCAATGGTTACAACCTTGATGCATTTATTGCAAGAAAGGGAATTATAACCAAGCACGGTTGGGTAAAGATAGCAAGTTGTCCAGATATCAATATCAGAAAGTAGAAGCTGAAATTCTAATCTAGCTTCTCGTATTCTTCCGAACTCAAACCCAAATATATTGCACTTTCTGTTCCGATACTTTTGAACAAGACGCTCCACTTCAATCCTCTCTTGTTTTAAAATGAATATGGCTACAAAAAATACATTTTTCACACTCTGAATGTTCTGTCCACTGATCGCTACGCCAGGTCCGGTCTACCTTACTTCACATAATACAATCTTGCTCAACTTTTCTTTTCTTCTTTTCTAATTGTTTTCCAGCATCTAGCCATAGCATGCCATTGGTCTCAGAGGGCAGCAGTGATCGGTGATGTAGTGCAGGTGTACAGCGGCAGCCATGGACGAACCATCGTCTTCTGTGAGACCAAGAAGGAAGCTCATGAGCTGTCCATGAACACCTCGATTAAACAGGTTTGCTGAGTGTAATTAGCTAAATATTCCTGATTAAGCCACATTTTAAAAACACAAATAAGATTGATAATTTGAATAGTAGAGAATTTGTTACTTTTGAGAAGTGCAACTACGGCATTAATGCAAAATTATTATAATGTTATAGTATTTGAATGTCATGTAAATGACTTGCATGTCTGTTATATAGAATAAGGAATTAGGAAACTTTAAAAATGTACTTTTTATTCTTGTCCAGAGTGCACAGTCTTTGCATGGAGACATTCCTCAGAAACAACGAGAGCTCACACTGAAAGGCTTCAGGAATGGCACCTTCGAGGTGCTGGTGGCCACCAACGTGGCTGCACGAGGACTGGACATCCCAGAAGTTGATTTGGTCGTACAATGTTCACCTCCAAAGGTTAGAAAAAGAACGTATCTTTTGACCTACAGTTTTGCTCTTGTTAATAATAGTTCAGTAAATGGTTACTATATTTAGAATTTTTAAAATGGGACATTTTTTACGTTCTGAATTTCTGAGGGGGTTCAAATTTGTATATATAAGGAATTAGTCTTACTAAAGTTACTTTTGTTTTTAGGACGTTGAGTCATATATTCATCGCTCTGGGCGAACTGGCAGAGCTGGACGAACTGGTATCTGCATCTGTTTCTATCAGCGCAAAGAAGAAGACCAGCTGCGCTATGTCGAGCAGAAGGCTGTGAGTCTTAACAGCACTGTCTTATCTGCATCCCACTAATTATTAATGATCAATAAAAATACTTCTGGGATGTTATTTTTCACTACTGTTTTGTGTGATCCACTAGGGCATTACGTTTAAGCGTGTTGGTGTCCCAACTGCCAACGACATCGTCAAATCCTCCAGTAAAGACGCAGTCAGGTGATTTGCCAGTTGTTTTCTTAAGCAATCTGATGTTTGTGAAGCTTAAAATTACTTGCATGCAACTCGTTCAGTATTGTTGTGAATGGATTTATTATCTTAACACCATGACCATTTCTACAATCTGTTATGCAGTATGATTAGGCAAGTTAATTTGTCACGGGCTTAAAAACTACTCGGACACTGTGTAAAAGCATTGTTGGGGCAGTTCAGCCCCCCCAGCTTTTCGCTTCGCATGCATGCAGAAGACTTAAGTTAGAAATCCTAACATCATTTAAAGCTGTTATCGCTTGTTACAGGTTCCTGGATTCTGTACCTCCAGCAGCCATAGAGCATTTCCGCACAGCAGCCGAGAGGCTAGTTGAAGAGCGCGGCGCGGTGGAAGCACTGGCCGCTGCCCTTGCACACATATCAGGAGCCACGACTCTGGAGCAGAGATCACTCCTCAACTCGGACGCAGTAAGTATCCCGAACCTCTCAAATAAGTCATCATTAGAGATGTTCAAACATTGTCATGCCTTGCCTTGTAGATTCCTGTTAGCATGTTTAGCAAAGTAAAGCCACTTTGACAGATCATTTGTCCTGTTAATAAGTACGCCTTAAATAAAACTGCCAGGTAACTGTCTTTAAAATAACCTTTTATTTCTCTCCAGTGACTTAATATACCTGTGCTGTCTGTGAGGACACATTATAATGAATTCTTTCAAAAGAATAAATAAACTACGAGGGGCAAACCAGGACTTGTCTTATAAACAAAAGAAGAGTTCGGCGTGCATCCTGTTAGGCGTGCTGCTAAGTGCCTTGTGGTTTCTATTACGACATGGTACCACTAACTTCTCAGGCCAAAATGAAGTGCTGCAAGCATGAACTAAAATGTTGCGATGAAATTTCTCGTGAATTAAGGTGTTTGACCAAAAGACTTTGCGCACAGCACGGTGATGAGACTCTTAGCTGCAGTATTATATTTGAATGGTGCAAACATTCGAAAGAAGGCCGCACTTCCGTAAGGGGCGATCCCAGTCGAGGTGGTTCATAGTTCGCTGAAGTCGTTTTGTGAACATTCAGTGTGTAGAATTCGAATTTGCGGAGTTTGCCTGGGAACAGCTAAAACTCGTACATGCGATCATTTATGGACACTGCCATTTCTGGAAGGCGAGTACATGTTATGTAAGGAGGTAAGAGGGCAGGATTTTCCTGATCGTGTTGCCACCTGTGACGAAACTCGTGTTGCATCATTTCAAACCCGAAAGTGCATTGAAACGTTGAAAGTTGAACAGACTCACCACTTCCCATAAACGACTGTGAGCTTGGATCTGCAGTCGGCCAATGTTTTCAAGGGGGAATGTGGAATCGTTCATGTGAGGATTTCCCATGTCAACATGAACAGGGAATACTACTATCAGGTTCTGACAGCGTTTCAGATGTGAGGCAGGCAGTCCTGTCATGTCTCGATTAAATCATGTTCTGCTTCGATTGTGTCCAAGCACTAGTGAAACACTGAGGTAAATGCAGTAGTGTAGCAGGGGATTATATAGTGAAATAAAGGTTTAGTTTTAATGAAAAATTAATGACTGTGTTTGCTTTCCCATCTATGTTTGGATCATGATGGGGGGGAGTTTCTAATAAATTTGACTGATTGAAATTTTAATCCCTTTTTCCCCCTTCCATATTTCTCATAGGGTTTTACCACGTTAGTTCTCAACTGCTCTCAGGAGATGCATAACATCGGCTATGCGTGGCGAGGGCTAAAGGAGCAGCTGGGGGAGGAGATAGACGACCAGATCAAACGCATGACCTTCCTTAAGAATAAAAAGGTGTGTAAGGAAACATTGTTTACATTTTTTTCCTTCCCTAGAATAATATTAAACAGATGGTATGTTGATGTGAAGATTACTAATGAATCTGTTTGTTTGTTAGGGGGTTTGCTTTGATGTCCCAGCCAATAAGGTGAAAGAAATCCAGGTATGGGAATATTTTTTATTCACATTTATATATATATATGTGTGTGTGTGTGTGTGTGTGTGTGAGAGTAAGTGAGAGAGAGAGATTGCAGTCAGTGCAGAATTTGATATAACAAGTGAGGCATGGTACAAAAGCTTACTGACTCTACTGTAAATCTGCAATTCCCAAAAGTTCATTTCTCAAACTTATGTAAGCACATGCTTAAGTTGTGAAAATCTAGTTCCGTAGGCTAACCTGTTGGACTCTAGGTTCTCAAATTTCACAACTTTTGCCCTTTTTTTGCTGTCAGTACTAGCCAACCTGAACGAAACAAATGAAAAAGCTCTTAACTTCCAAACTAAACACTGTCACGCCAAACGATACGCTTTTCACAGGACAAATGGCAAGATGGCCGCAGGTGGGAGCTGACCATCGCCACCGAACTTCCCGAATTGGAGGAAAGCATGAGGAACCGTGGAGAGCGAGGGTCTGGTGCAGGAATCAGAGGTCGTGGCGGATTCCGCAGCGGTTTCCGCAGTGGCTTCCGTGGTGGTAACAACCGAAGTGGAGGAAGGGGAGGAGGAGGAAGAGGCGGAAGAGGTGGAGGTGGAGGAAGAGGTGGAGGAAGAGGTGGTGCTCAGAAGAGGAACTTTAGCCAAGCCTTTGACTATTAAACATCTTAAACTTGCTCTTGAGTGACTTTTTTTTTTTTTTTTAAGCCTTGATGACATTGTCCTTAAAATTTCCACTTGTATTTGGGGAATCAATCATTGCCCTTCACGAGAAAACTGCTTTCCCAAACTTTGAATAGACAAAACCAGCTAATTGCCTTGCAATTGTGTATTTAAACAGCTATATTTAAGCCCATTCACATGAATGTGAATTTCATTAAAGTTGTCTTAATGCACAAAAAAAATTGTTTGTCTTAATTTTCCACCTTTGATCAGGTTAGTAGATCTTGAAGCAAATAGAGTGGAACCTTGGATTGCGAGCAAAATTGAAAATTTATTTATATATATACATCTTGCGCTGTGGGATTATATATTAATATCTTGCGCCGTGGGATTATGGGTAATCGTCTCCCATTATGTAGTACAATACACAGTAGCTTCCCTTTGCTTCAAACACCAGTCAGGATTCTTTTCAAAGGTGAAGTGCAGGTTAATTTAATTTGTACTTTATATTTTGTATAAAATATTTTTATATTAATATTTATTGGTTGTGGAACAAATCATCAAAGTGTTCATTATTTCTTATGGGGATATTTGCTTTGATATACAAGCACATGTCTGGAACGAATTATGCTTACAATCCAGGGTTTGACCGTATTCATTTAAGAATTTAGAATTTTATTTTTTTGTCGATTCTTGGTTGTTGCGTGTATAATTCCACTCAGTAGACGCAGGGGTGTCAAAGAAACACAATGTTAATGTATAAAAAATATTTATTATAACAGCAATATAGAACTCGTTTTGAAACTAAGTGTCCAGTTGTCATTAGTGATTAATATGAACAAAAATGAAGGGAATAAAACCTTAAAGCACCACTCAGTCTTCATTTGGACAGGAAGAGACATCCTGTATGTTTTGCTGAAAGTCTTTAAAAGCTTATTTTTTTTAAAGTTAATCTTTACAATAAAAAAAGAAGAAAAAAAACATGTATTCCCAGTACAAAGGCATAATTTAAAGTTTGATGCATACAGTGGGTGCCAAAAATATTGAGACTCAATATGAAATTCAGTGTTTTAACGAGATTGTCAATTCTTTTATTTTTTTTTGTTTTTTTTTTTAAATAAGGAAAGGATAGTGTTTAGATAGTGTATTGCACTTTATGCAATGAAAGGAGAATGTCATTAAAACATTGAATAGAGTCAAAAAGACATGTGCGTTACTCCGGTGTTCCTCCCTCTATCCATGCCTGCCTGATTGCTTCCTCAAGAACATGTACAGACATTTGTTCACTTATTGCAGCTCATTTGAGAACTTTTTAATTCACCCAGTTTTTGTTCAGATGTGTACAAATCTGGCTTGAGGAGGTAAAAGTCCTGCCACGTATTTGTTCCATGCATTAACTAAATCAACTGATTCTAATTAGCACCATTCTTCAGCTGGATAGGCGAGAACTAATTACTGACATCACATGTTTTGTGCAACTGTAATAATTATAATAATACATGGCATATGTTGTCTTAAACTTTTGGCCAACACTGTACAGCACAACTTCTGCATTTAACACAAAACAAGGTTACAGCTTAATAGTGATCTAACATTCTTTCAGTGCTATTCATATGCAATATTCATATACAGGCAGTCACGCTTATAGTTTTGTCAAAGAATCATGGAAAAGGTCCGGTAGTTGTGTGATAGTTGACTTCAATTGCACTTTCAGTGTTTAATCCAGTGTAAATGTTATTGCAAACCGTGATTAGTTGTCTTGCTGGTTATATCAGACAAATTGACTTATGTTGTGCCAATCTGCCTGCAAGGTGTAGTTGGCGAAATCCACTGACTGATCTGTAATTTAAAAAAAAGTCTTGATGAATGATGAAGCCTTAAAATTTATAGAACAGGTTTTTTTTTAAATACTGGCAAGTATTTGAAAAACAAATTCATGATACTAAGTGCAATTAAAATGCAATGTATAAAGTGTAATGCATTACTAACTTACATAGACCCTCCATCCAGGAATTTGCAGGTCTCCAGCCTCTTTCATGCTCATGCACAGGGCTCCAGTGGTCTGTGTTCTGTAGGTGGTCTACTATCTATAATGCAAAAAAAAAGATGACAATTTTTGTTGTACAGGTCCTTCAGTGCCACTTTCAAATACTAAAAGGCTTAGACCAAAATGATTTAATGAATAAGTCACTCAAAACATTAAGTCCATTGATGGAATTTGGTATACACCCTTATCCAGAGTGACTCACATTTTTTTTTTTCTCATTAAACATTTGAGCGGTTGAGGGTTAAGGGCACAGCAGTGGCAACTTGTTGGTGCCATGGTTTGAACCTGGGACTCTTTAACCACTGAGCTACACCTGCCCTGTATCCAAGTACATTAGGTTTGTGTTCCATTTGATATCATAACTAAGTATCACTGGTTCACAGCATCGCTCATTGCTTTAGTAATATACAGTGCAGCGTGCTGAAACGTTACTTATATTAAATCTGAAATTGTAATGTTGTTTACCACTCTTGCTGAAGTTCTTACTTGAGTTAATCGATTTATTAAGTATCTGATCAAAACCCATAACGTCCTATGGCAGATTCAAGTTAACTGTTTTAATGGGATGAAAAATGAACACAGATTGAACAGTAGCTTTTTTAGGTAATTGCTATATGTTCCAACTATAAAGATGTTTGAATTAGTTTTTAATTAATGAATTTATTTGTTGACCAACAGTTATACACATTGCATTCTCACAAAATATTTTCCAACTTTCTTGCCTTTAACACTGCTTCTGTCTGCTCGTGGTCTTCCATAGCATTTACTTGGACTTCTGTGGAAGAGTTAACATTCGTAAGTACTGTACAAAGCAACCTTTAGTATAAAACTGCCTATTATATGACCCATCATATCAAGTCAGATATTAAGCACATGGTTAGTTTTGCGCAATGGGTAACACTGTGAAATGCATCAAATTATATAATTTTTTTTTTTAATTGGTTGATAAGTACTTTAACTTCTTGATCCTTCAATAACATTGACAAACTTTTTAACTCTAAATGATATTCTAAAGCACTTTAATGAACACTATCCAAGCAGGTTACTCCATTTGTAAGAGAAAAGCATGCATGTTTTCACTATGGGAAATTTTGCTGTCAAAATGAGCCTCTTTCTTACTGTCGTGTCATGGAATCCTCATTTAAACTATTAAAAATTGGATTTTTTTCCTTCCCCATAGCCAATCTTGTAAACAAACTTGCAAAGGCCATATCTCAGCACCCGGGCAGATACAGTAATAAACGTATTAGTCTCAAAATGGATATTATTGAAACAGGAATCTGAAAATATGCATACCTCTAATCGCCTAAATTGCGACTCAGTAATAAATGATTTGATGTGATGGGTCTCACATGTAATTTTTCTCTCACCATGTGCTGTCGCGGTGATATTGGCTGGGGAACAGCAGTAAGTGGCTGGGTGTTCTTCTTTCACTGATGGTAATGAATAGCAGTTTTTAGCAAACATCTCAGGAGCAACACCTCTGCCGTCCTCCTCCTTATACTTCCAGAAAACGTCTGAAGAAGAAGAACAATAGAATAGATTATTCTAATATAGGACAAACTTACAAATAGTCTAATTAAAATGTTTGAACAGATGTTGGGTAAACTCATTTTTGAGAGATATTAGATTAGAAGTGTTACTATCTAATGATACTTTGCTCATGCATAGATCATTCTAGAGGTGCACTGGTGTTTCATAGTAATGCGGGTAAACCAACCCTGGTATCCACCATGTCAAAGCTGGACACTGGAGAAATGGGAGACCAGACACTGAAGGGTAAGTCTGAGCTTCCATGTGTGATTTGTTATATTTGCACCATTATTATGTTGGACTGTGCAAATAAATTTTAATCAATCAGATGTATTGTTTGAGTGTTTACAATGCATACATTTTGCTTGTCTATGAAATTCATAATTAATATAATTCTTTTACACAAGGTGGATAAACAAAATTGCATTCCAATAACTAGAATGTGGAGCTTTTTTCGAAAATCAAATGTCAGTAAATTCATCCATCCATTATCTATGCCAGCTATCCCATGTAGGGTTTGGTTGGGGGCCTTGGTGGAATTTGGTTGCAAAGGCAGGGCATAAACGCACATGCTTCACACACTACAGGGGTATCTGGAAATCTCAAGTCGCTTATGTCTTTGGATTGTGAAAGGAAGGAAACAGGTTTACCCAGAGGAAATACACCAAGCATGGGGACAACATGGCAAATTCCATGCACATACTGTATACTGGCAGCAAGAATCGAACCCATAGCCAAGGAAGTGCAAAGTCTACCAACTATTGAGCTACCAACCAAGCCTTGTCTGTGTACTGGGATATTAAGCTTTTGTTTAAGCTCTTTAAATCTCCCTTACAATATCTAAATGATACAAATTACATATTGCATTGATCATCAATATGGAGCACAGTAGTATTAAATCCCAACCCTTGTGTTTAGCTGTAGTAATCTGGGAGTTGCTATAGTATGTAATAGTATAAACATTGTGTTTAATTGTCTCTTAGAACATGCTTGTAATCAATTGACAGAAGTGTAATCTTTCAGTTCATGCACTGCTGTTGGCTCCTTCATCAACTCTTTGCTTTGATTTATTCTGTCATCAGTGACTGGATGAAAATATCAAATCAGTACATTTTAAATGTAATGCATACACGTAATATATATTAGCTGTTACCACTTGCCTTTTCTCTTCTTTGGCAATTTGCTGTTGGGAAGTAGAATATAGACTCTAAAAGCGTTGTGGCCTTTCTTGATGCTTTTGTCACGAAGCTCTTGGACATCTGGCAGGGAGTTAAGAGCACAGCGGAAGTTGGCTTTCCAAGTCTTGGGATCTGGTTTGTCTATTCCAGGTTTGAATCGTCCTTGTAGCCATAATTAGGGGGAGGGAAAAACTGTTATTATTTACCTCTAAGCAGTAGTTTATTATTATATTTATAGCTTTAGTCATTAATATGACAAAGAACTCTTAAGAGATCCTCTATAACATAAACTACAACTTAAATAGTGTCTTTATGCTTAAGCAGTTAAGTGTTTAAGTTTTTCTTCATTTCAAATACCGCAAATGATTTGGAAAATGATATTCTGTTAAATATGTGTTTGGATTTTTATTCCTTTGGGGCAATAAAAAGAACATTTAAATGTTTTTTTTTTTTTTACGGAGCCCAGTTTAGGCCTCTTCCAAATGGTTGAGATTTCACTTCATGGTAAATGTGTAAATACAGTACATGTACAAAGACCAAAAGAATCAATGCAAAAATTTCTATGTTGTGATGCACCAGCACACATTCAATGCATTTTTCTTCCTTTCTTTTTTTTTTTTTCTGGGAGCAAAACCCAACCAAATGGTAGAGATGGCTCAATCAGGTTGAGTTCCATAAATTATGCTGTACCAAAAAGGTAACACTTAAATAATAGCTACTCTGGCCCAGCACTTACTACAGACTACAGGAATTATTACTGTAATTCAGTGTATTAATTTTTTGGCTGCTAGTCTCATATCTGACATGCTCTGCCGTGCATAAAAATAAAAAGATTTTCTTTGTTGCTCATATATTGACAGTACACTTAAAGCACAGAATTCCCTTTGAAACTTCCTGAAGTTTTCTTTCTCCTATACAGAGCTGTTTAGAAGAAGTTTCTGCATAAGGAGAAGAATGTATCAGCTCCTTCTGAATAATGAATTTGGTATTGTATGGTAGTAATACTTGTACATTTTACGTCTTATTACCGAGTTCTGGACAAACTTGAAATATGACTGGTCATCAAGCTCAGGAGTGTATCAAATATCATTTTCGTTTTAAGCAAGTAATTGATATACTATAGCCCAGTCATATGGGCTCACAGTTTGCAACAGTATCTGCATGTGCTGGGGAAGCCATGCTGAGGCGTAATTGGAGACATTGTCCACTGGTGCCTGGACTTGTCTCTTACCTGTATGGATGGCCCAGTTTCGGAACAAAGTGGCGTCCTTGTCTATGTTCCAGCCATGTCGAGCGGCATGTTTCCATGGAATCTGAAAGACCTGAGCAGGCTAAAGATTGACAAGGTTGGGGAAAAAAATAGAAACAAAACTGTCAAAAAAAAAAAAGGCTTTCAGTAGCAATATGGTTAGTAAAAATATGAAGCTCACAGACATAGGATATGCATGAAGCCTAATAATTCCAACCTTATAACTTTATTCTTAACTATACTCTTGTATGATTAAAATCACAACAATCTGATAAGATGGTATGTGATGCAGTTTGTTTGTGTAAGTTGGAAAATCTGACAACCTTGAAGATATTGTAAAAACATTGTACAATACTGCATATGACTGTACTTTTCTAAATTAGAAATGAGACTAGAAAAACTGCATTTGAAGATTACAAGCATTTCTCCGGTGGTATAAAACAGCACAAAGTGATCTATGCACTTTTTTTAGATGCTATACAATATAAGTGAAATTCTCAGTTTAACATGTCATACTGTGTATATATATATATATATATATATTTACTGTATATATTTGATGAAACCCCTATTATTACTATGTGTCATGTCATAGCACCCTGGTTTTCTACAAATGAAAAGCATGACTTGCATGTCATTTAGAAGCATTGAACATTTTTATAAAACACATAAGAAGTGTGAATTTACTTACTTCATCTAGCCATACAACTCCAGGATATCTCCCAGACTTAATCTGTTCTTCCAGCCATGGCCGTAAACGCAGGCGACCCTGGTGCATCTTTGAATTTTGGTCCTTCTCAACAGACGACTGCAAATTTGCCCTCCTTCTTTATCCTGTGTAGTTTGACAAGTCAGCAATGCTTATTTTTTTGTTCAAGTTATTTCCTCCTATCGAGGTTCGGATTACACACAATGCTTTAAAGAATGTTTATACCAAGTAGGTCTACTCCGACTACGGTGTGGTAATTTGATGATACTGATAAGACATGCATGTTGCATAACTGTGATCATTAGCATGCAATCACTTCTGTACACTACTTTCTAACAAGTTGCTGACATTAAATACAGTTTGCAATAAAAAATATACAAATGATACAAGGAAATGGCTTACCTCTTGCTTAGAATGTTGCTTTGTGCAGGCGAACAAACAGTCACTACTCTTTAGTGTGGCATAGCTTCTTGTTCATGCTCTGTACCTGCTCCAACAGGTTTCTGCTGTTTCCACAAAACCTGCTGGAGAATTTCTCTGGTAGTGGATGACCTAACCACCCGCCCAATCTTCAGTTCATTGGAACATTTCACAGTTTTTTTTTCTTCTTCTTCCTCATGCAGTTATGGAATTACTGCCTCTAAAAAACTTTATAAGAAGGGAACTATATGATTATATATTAAATATTGATATAAACTATATTACCAACTGTGGGTATTATATCATAAGGACAACAATTTTAAGACATTGAACACATGTTTATTGCATATTTGCTTCAGAATAAGATCATATTATATATTATACATAATATCTGACTGTAGTGTTTAATGGGAAATGAAATGTTTGTGAATTAATGAAAATTTGTGAATCTTATAGTCTGTACAATATTAAAGTAAATGAAAAACTAAAAAAATGGACTGATGGCATCTGGCAAATCAGAGGCATGCTGTTTAATTAGTGAAACATCCTACAGTAGCTCCACCTTTTTTCCTGGGAACTGTTGGGTAACGTCAGGTAAACAAACTGAAGGTAAGACGTATGGGTGAGAAGAATGTACTAAAATTAACCTTGGGCAATTTACATTAGTCAGGTTCTGGATAATGATTGATCAACACCTTGTTTACATATTATACCCTCACCAACCCCTTCATTAAGAACACCTGTACACATAGACATTCGTGCAGTTGTCCAATTATGTGGCAGCAGTCCAATGCAAAAAAGACCATGCAGATACACGTCGAGAGCTTCAGTTAACGATCACAGTATCCAAATAAATAGTAGAATAAAGAAAGGGGGGGTGAATTTTGTACCATTGATGATGGCATGTAGACCCACTGGCCACTTCGTTCAACTGCGTGTTAACGCAAGTGTCTTATCAGCCAATATATCGGCAACAATAACCATTGTTAAAAGTGCTACTGTAGATAAATAAACCTGAATCAAGGTAAACTGAAGGGCATGAATGAATGCCCAACATGTCGCACCTTGAAGCCTTGAACTAAGCAAACTAGTTATTTGTTTGCTTGTTTTTTTGTTGGTTACTGTGCAAATGGCAAAAATTTTAGGCAGGTGTGAGAAATGCTGTAAAGTAAGAATGCTTACATAAAAATATATATATTACATTTTTTTATTATTATTTAGTGAAATGCAAAGTGAGCAAACAGGGGAAAAAATCAAAATCTAATCAATATTTGGTGTAACTACCTTTTGGGTTGGCAGCACGGTGGCTTAGTGGTCAGCGCTGTCGCCTCGCACCTCCAGGGTCCGGGTTCTATTCCCGTCTCTGTGTGCATGGAGTTTGCATGTTCTCCCTGTGCTTGGAGGGTTTCCTCATTAGCCTCAGGTTAGGCTAATTGGTGTTCTCAAATTGCCCGTAGTGTGTGAATGGGCATGTGTATGTGTGTGTGCCCTGCGATGACCTGTCCAGGGTATATCCTGTCTCATGCCCTAAGCCTCCTGGGATACAGGATCCCTGTATACAGGATTGAGCGGTATAGAAGATGAGTGAGTGAGCTTTTGGCTTCAAACTAAAATCAATTCTTACACTTGTGCACCTGAGCAATGTCAGGAATTTGTAGGATCAGAGTCAAATGTATGATTAACCAATTATACCAAGGATGTGCTAATGGTCTGGTGAGTGTACTAAGGTGAGGATGTGGAAAACAGTTTCATGTCACAGGCTATGGTCCTACTGACCACAGGAACAAGATACAATGTAGTTATATAATGCATCAGCAAGACTCTCCCAGGCAATGATTTCAAAGCAGATGGGGGTTTCAAGACGTGCTGTTCAAGCTATTTTTAAAAAGCACAAAGAAACAACCAATGTTGAGCATTGTAGATGCACTGGTCGTCCATGGGAACTTAATGCAGCAAGAAAGATACAGTACATAATGCTTACTTCCCTTCCACATTGAAAGATGTCCAGCACTGCCATTTGCAAAGAACCACATCTGCTTATTAATAACAACTCAGATCAGAGTCCACATAAATGCTTCTCAGAGTTCAAGTGGCAGACATATTTAATGTCTTCGGTATTAATATACAATGTTCAAAACAATGTTAATAGATGAAATAGTTCCTGGAAGAACAGTTTTGTCAAGTGCATTTGCAAAAAAAACAAATACCATCCCAGGTAATCAAGACTAAACCAAATGGATGTGATTAATAATCTCAAAGAAGATTATAAGACATATTTGTATGCCTTCTGCATTCTTTTACATTGTAGAAAGAAACATAAATGATAAAAGAGCATGGAAATATGTTGCGGCGTGCACCAGTGATGGGCATGTCACTCTTGCTCACTCTGTAGTCTCTCTACGTAGGCAGCCTCCCGTTCTGCAGGTGTGTGAAGGGGCGGGGCCGCTGGAAATGAGTATCTGCTGATTAACAACTCAGATCACATAAATGCCTCTCAGAGTTCAAGTGGCAGACATATTTCAATATCCAATGTTTAGAGAAGACTGAGCAACCATTACAGTGGTACCTCGGCATACGAGTTCAATCTGATCCGTAGGCGAGTTCTTAAAATGAAATTTTGTTTGGCGAAATGCATTTTCCTATAGGAAATAATGTCAATGCAGATAATCTTTTCCAGCCATCCAAACATATTTCCAATATTATTAATTTCTAAACACCATAATCATATTTTTGCATATAAAAACAATCAAAAAATTTAGAAAGACATGGAAATGAAGCAAAATGTGAAATAAATTGAAAATATTTTACTTCACTTAACCTTAATTTATGATTTCTTTTGATACAAGCTGGTGTAAAAAAAAATTACCTAAAAGTGTCTTCCTTCCATAACATTATTGGGACCCATGGTGCAAAGTCTTCACTAAATCTTGCACAAAATGCAGAAAAACAACCCAAAAAATATATATCCTTGTTTTTGCTTGGCTTTCCACCAGGGTTGGGACCATTCATGAATTGAATTGAGAATGAATGGTAAATTCCAATTCACTTCCTGGAATGGAAGTAGAATTATAATTGGAATTGAATTGGAATGTCAGGAAACAGAATTGAAATCAAATAAATTCTACTGAATTCCACTTGAGTTGCTAAATAAAATAATTAGACTTGATTTGCTTAATAGTTTATAATACATTAAATATTGTAAATCACATAAACAACAAACATATAAAAGAAATACAAAGTATTGTATGTTTAGTATGTTACGCATGATCATTTCACAAATTATAGTCATATTTAAAGAGGTAAAATGTTAAATATAATTCTTTTTTGCATGTGTCACTCTGCGTGTCCCTAACAAGATTTTCCTAAATTTCATGCACGGTGAAGGTTCACCTTGTACTACACTTTCTTTACCTTGTCAGGCATCAATGCTCAGTCCAAAAATTGAGCCTTTCCAATTACCATCATTTAGTTAAATTAAATAACTGATTGTGGTCACAATATGTCTCATGCTGTATGTAGTTTTTGGAGACACATGATCATCAGTCACAGTTGACCTAATGGTGTTTTGTTTATTTGTTTGATTTTCTAAAGGAATCATCCTGAGATTCTTAGTGACGCAGCTACACTCACCAACAAAAGCTCAATTCAGTCTGGACAGAATGACTTGCTTGACCTCACTACAAAATTGCCAGCCACCAACCGTCATCAGTTACTTACAGATAGCATTGTAGACTACATTGTTATTGGGATGCGTCCTTTGTCAACTGTTGAAGACAAGGACTTTTGCAAGATTCTCCATTTGGCTGAACCTCGTTTTACAATGCCAAGTCACAAGCACCTGAGGCAAAAGCTCATTCCACAATGTGCAGATGACATTTAAAAACAGCTAAATGTACTAATGAAAAAGGTTCAACACATATGTGTGACTGTTGATATCTGGTCTAGCAGGGACATGCGATCATTTTTGGGTATAACTGGTCATTTCATTTTAAACTTCGAGCTTCATACAGTCATGCTTTTCATACAGCAGAAAATATTTTTCAGAAATATGAGAATACAATTGCCACATACGGTATTTCTAACAAAGTCTCTGTCATTGTAACCGACAATGCTGCAAACATGGTGAAGGCATTTTGTCTCTTCCCACCAGTGGAGACTCATGAGAGTGACACAGATGATGATGATGGATATGGAGCTGAACTTCAAGAGATCAGTATAACTGTTGAACTGGATTGTTTAACACCAGAGAGGAGCCCATGCTTTATTCATACTGTCCAGCTTGTGGTACGCGATGCCCTAGAACAAGCGGGTCCTTTTAAAATTGTGATGGCAAAAGTGCAGAGGCTCACAAGTTTTTGCCACAAATCAACAAGAGCAGCAGAAATTCTTGAATGTCATGTAAAGCTCCCAGCTGCAAATGCAACAAGATGGAACAGCCAGCTGATGAGAGCATTTCTTATGTTACCTTCACATGTTTTGTCAGAGCTGCAAGCCCCTGTTCAGTTTATAGTTAATGAAGTGAAGCTAATCAAAGAACTTTGTGAAACTCTGGAACCATTTGAGGAAGCAACTGATAAATGTTAGGCTGATGAAATTATAACTGCAAGTTATGTTATTCCATGTGTTCGGGGTCTTCTTCATGCTGCAGAATCAATGAAACCAAATAAAATGAGCACAATTATAAAATCCTCTGTTGAGAAACGTCTGTCTCAATTTGAAGATATGGAGTGGTTTCAATTGGCTGCAACCCTTGACCCAAGGTTTAAACTTGACTGGTGAATAGTTGAGGAAAAACAAACAATTAAAGACATTCTAACAAAGAAGATCATTTCACTCTCTGCACCTTCAGTTCCAACTTCAAAAGACTGCTCTTCTCCACCAAAAAAGAGGTCAAAACATTTTGCATTCATGGACACCCAAGTTCCATCTACATCTACACAGTTACCAGCATCAGAGGAGGTACCAAGTTACCTAAGCCTACCATGTCAAAATGAGGAGTCTGATCATCTCCTGTACTGGAAGGGAAACCAGAGTCGTTTCCCCTTTTTGGCTCAAATTACATGCCAATATCTTGCTGTGCCTACTTCTTGTGCTCCTGTAGAACGTGTTTTTGCTCGTAAGATATTTAGGCCTGAGAGATGCAATCTTAGTGATGCCAAATTTCAGGAAATCAATATTCTATGCAATAAAAAAATTAATGAAATACATGAATGAACATAACTCATTTTTTTTGTGAGTTGAGACATATATTATGTGGTAATCATATATTGAATGTATAGTACATCCAGAAACTTATCACCACTGTCATTCAATTATTAATTCATAATGTACAGTTCTCATTTTTATTTACTTGCATTTGATCAACTATATTTCATACATTACTTGTTATTTGTAAAGCATCATAAATAAAGTTAAATTGTATGTCTTTAAATGCAATCACAATTAAATGCTCAGAAACAGAAATAAACGGAATTCAGTGGAATTTCCCTGAATTGAATTCCACTTCCTGTAATTCCAATTCAATTCCTACTCCGTTTCCTGTAATTGTTGTTGAATTCCAATTCCAGTTCCATTTCCTTCTTTGAATTGGAATGGTTGAGTTCATTCCTGAATTGACCCCAACCCTGCTTTCCACTGACATAGAAGTTTTGGACAACTTCTGGGCGTATGTGTCACTTAGCAGGCATTCAGTTCAGCTTGATTTTGTTGATTAAATGCTGAAAATGCTTCGCATGCCAAAGTAAATTTCTTGAAAATTTTCAGTTCTAAAGGTGGGGCATTCCTTTGCCAAGGTACCGCACTTTCTAAGAACAACAAGCAGAAGAGACTTGCTTGGGCCAAGGAAGACAAAGAATGGACATTAAATTAGTGGAAAACTGTCCTTTGGTCTGATGAGTCATTTTTTTTTATTTTTGGTTCCAAATGCCAAGTCTTTGTTAGACTTAGAGGAGATGAACAGATTCAGTTACTGGGTGTGTGCTTTAATGGTGACCATGTTGGTGACTTAGTCAAAATTGATGACACAGTTAACCAGCATGGCTACCAAAGCATTCACAAGGTTCACAAGATCCTAGGTTCAAATCCCTCGACCACCAAGTTGTCCCTGTTGGGCCCTTAAGCAAGGCCCTTAACCCTCAACTGCTCAGACATATATTGAGATACATGTAAGTCGCTCTGGATAAGGCCTAAATGTGAAATGCTTGGGATGAGTTGGACTGGAGAGTGAAGGAAATGCAGCCAACACATACCTCTAGGTCCAGTACCTCTGAGAACTCCTTCAAGATTGTTGGAAAACCATTCCACGCAAGGGGCTTATCAAAACAAAAGGTCATCAAAGCAAAAGGTGGCATTTAAAAGATATTCTGGGTTATTTAATGTTTATTTGGAATATATTTATCATTTTAGAATATTTTTTGTCATCATTTTAATGTCTTCGGTATTAATATACAATGTTCAAAACTATGTTAATATACAAAATAGTTCCTGGAAGAACAGTTTTGTCAAGTGCATTTGCAAAATCGAAAAAAACAAATACCATCCCATGTAATCAAGACTAAAACAAAAGGAGTAATACTCTCAAAGAAGATTATAAGACATAATTGTTTTACATTGTAGAAAGAAATAAAAATGATAAAAGAGCATGGAAATATGTTGCGGCGTGCGCCAGTGATGGGCATGTCACTCTCGCTCACTCTGTAGGCTCTCTAGGTAGGCAGCCTCCCGTTCTGCAGGTGCGTGAAGGGCGGGGCCGCTGGAAATGAGTAATTATTTGTAACAGATCTCAGACTTCTGACCGCGATTTAAAAAAAAAACAAGGCGGGGAGTGTAGCTCAGGGTCTGCCTGGTCTTGTGCTGGAGATCCATGGAGCAGAGTTGTGTGGTTGAACTCACCAGCCTGTGCCCGCATGCCAGTTGGGCACTGCCACCAGACCTGCATACACCCCAGTTACATACTTTCCTCCCCTTTCTTTCTGTCCTCCCTCCTTAAACCCTTTTCCTACTACATTTTTCTAAATAAAATTGCCCTTTACCCTAAGACCTCGCCTTGTGTCTGTGGTTCCGCCCATGCGTCAAAACCGTTACAAGAGTCAGCCAAATACAAGTGACGCACGCGCACT
>JAQMYL010000013.1:9730879-9749407 GCA_030014365.1 Clarias pachynema | reverse complement strand
AAGGCGGGAACGAGATGCTGCGTCCCAATGCCGCACTGCCATGTGACCGGACGTCCGTTCAGACAAAGTAATCTGAGGAATGTCGCCGGCTCACTAGTATTTATAACCTCCAGCTGCGTCCAATCAGATGACGTCAAAAATTTGGCGTGTTTGCACACACATGCTTCACAACCGGCAACATGACAAAAGGGTTCCCATAGCATTTTCACGCAGCATCTCGTTCCCGCCTTTTCAGGGAACAGGGTTACAGCGATGTAACCCGAGACGTTTTCCATAATAGACCTCCAGCATACATACCACCAAGTAACTTTGCATCAGGATAGTAGAGATCTGATGGATTTTGTTACACCTGACAAACTATACTGCTTGACAAGGGTCACTTATGGGCTGGCCTCAGCACCTAGTACATTTCAAAGGATGAGGTCTCAAAATTTAGCTGGTCAGGATGGTGTGCAATATTATTTAGATGATTTCATTGTCTATGGTGACAATCCAGAGGTACATGAGAATCGACTTAAATCCGTACTACAGCGGTTGCAATATCGTGGTTTAAAGCTTAATGTAGAAAAGTGTCACTCAGGAAATCTGAGCTGCCATTTATTGGCCATATTATTTCTGCTTCAGGCTAACATCCAAACCCAGATCATGCTCTAGCTATACAGCTAGTGCCTCCTCCTCATGATGCACAGTCCTTGCATTGGTGAAACCTTTCTGTGCACTGCTCTCTACTTGCTTTTTCTGGACGAATGGAGCTCAGGAGTATTTCGACCATCTGAAACATCTAATCACTGCTAGCCCAGTCCTGGCGTTGTTTGATCCTTCTTTACCAACAACAGTTATTTCAGATGCTTAAGATTATGGCATTGGTGCAGTGCTTACCCGGCGTTGTGGCATTACTGAACGAACTGTTGCTTTTGCATCTAGAACATTGTCAGATTGTGAAAAGTACTCTACAACAGACAAAAAGTTGCGTATCTACCTCTGGGGCCGACACTTTACTCTTTGCAGTGATCACAATCCCTTCTCAACCTTGTTTCCACAAAGGGCCTTGGATGCGCAGGCTTGAGAAGTGTCCAGTGGTCTGCGTGCCTGCTGTGGCCGAGACAATGTGACAGCTGATTGTTTGTCCAGACTTCGACTTCCAGTCACTGATTATATTTTTTATATTTACAGTATGCTGTACTGTCTCCTGAGTTTTCAGCTGTTACTGTGGACAAACTTAAGTCTGCATGTAATGCCGGTTCTATTATTCCTAACAAGTTAAGACTTGCATTGAAAAAGGGTGGCCTTGTAGAGCTAAACGTTCAGCTATTGCTCCTTATCATCATCTACAAAATGAGCTGTCTGTACATGATGGGTACATAATTCGGGGCACACATTGAGTGATCATTCCAGAAACATTGCAAAGTTCATACAACTTGCTTATGGCACCCATCAAGAAATGGTGAACACAACACAGAGACTGAGAGACTTGTATTGGTAGCCCGGCATGGACAGTCAAGTGGAAAATGCCATCAAACACTGTGCCACCTGTCTCCAGCATGATACAACGGCTACTACACAGGTAGCTCCACTCTGTCCTGTGCCTACTCCAACAACAGCTTGGGAAAAAGTGGCTTTTGATGTAGTTGGGCCCTCGAATAATGCTCCTCAAGGATGACACTTTGCGATAACACTTATTGATTACTACAATAAGTGTCCAAATATTGCGTTTGCACTTGATGTTACAAAACTATGCATTGTAGAATATTCAGTGTTATAATACTACACATGTTGCAATATTCAGAACTGTTGTTTTCTGGTGTTCTGTGCTTCGTAATTTAGCAAATTTCCTTTCTTCCACAAAAAATGAAATATTTGGTGTTTTGAAATACATACGTACATAACAGCAAGTGTATCGTAGGTGAACTGTTATGTGAAGGACAAGAAGAAGTGTGCATGCAAGATGTTGGAATAAAAGAAAACAGTTTTAAGTTCACTACTCAAGTCAAGAGATTTATTACTGCTAATATACAACAGGAGCCCTTATGTCTGTGTTACTTAGTGGCTTTCTCTTTTTAGTTTTGCTGTCATATGTCCAATTCGCACGGGATTTGTATTACCTCGGACCTCTTCTTCTTCTTCCCTTTCATGGGTCACTACAGTGCCTCCATCTAACCCTATCCTCATATGCATATTCTTTTCTCACACTTACTAACTTCATCCTCTCTCACTATATTCATAAATCTTAAACATCATAGTCCATAGAGACTCCTATCTAGCCTCATCTGTCATCCTGTTCATCACCAGAGCAAACAAGAAGGGGCTCAGAGTCGATCCTTGATGCAAACCCACCCCCATCTTGAACTCTTCCGTCACCTCTACAGCACACACTTCACCACGGTCTTACAGCTCTCATACATGTCCTGTACCACTCTAACATACTTCTCTGCCACTTCAGACTTCATTATACAATACCACAACTCCTACTGTATCTCGGCACCCTGTCCTACGCTTTCACTAAATCTACAAAGACACAATGTAACTTCCTATTACATTTTCTATACTCCATCAGTATCCTCAAAACAAATAATGCATCTATTGTAATCTTCCTAGGCATGAAACCATGCTCACAAATGCTTACCTCTGCCCTTAACCTAGCTTCTATTACTCTTTCACACAGCTTTATAATATGACTCATTATTCCTTTATAGCCTTATTCCTCTGTAGTTGCCACAGCTCTGCACATCTCCCTTGTTCTTAAATATCGCCACCAATACACTTCTCCTCCATTTCTCTGGGATACTTTTCAAGATCTTGTTGAACAGACTAGTCAGCAACTGCCACCTCTCCTAAGTACTTCCATACTCCACAGAAATGTCATCAGGACCAACTGCCATTCTACTCTCCATCCTCTTCATTGCCCTGCTCACCTCACTCTTACTATTGTTGCTCCACAACAGTCGCCTCTTGTCAATGAGATAAACTAAGACCTAGTAGGCCGAAATAAACTTGATGCAAATGCAAATTGAATTCCAAAATAGAAATTGTACCTACTACCTTCATATTCAGAGGATAAGTCAGTAAAATCCCAGGCTTTGCTTATCCCATGCAAATGCACCACATAAAAATTAAGATGGATCACACAAGGTCCCCAGATAATATGAATCCTGTGTGAATAGGACATTAGTTAGTCCTGCAGGAGTCCCTGCTTGCAAAGTGCAATAAAAATAAGGTACAATTTTTTTTATATTTGTGCAAGAGGAACCACCTCATCCTGGACATGATCAAGATCAATGAGATGGTGGTGGATCTCAGGAGGACCAAGAGTACACCAAGCACAGTCTACATTCTGGGTTGCGGGGGGAAGGTTGTGAAAAACTACAGATATCTTGAAGTTCACATTGACAACAGATTGGACTGGAAATGCAACATGGACGAATATACATTCTGTCTTCAATGCAGAAGACTAAAAGTCTTTCTCTATCTGTAGTTAAATGGTTGTGGGATGGACCGACACCGTGAGGTCAAAAACCCAAGGTCCAAACAGATTCGAGACCTCTCTTTCTCATGCATCTATTGTTTAGCTATAACTGCAATGTTTAAATATGCAGAACCTGAGGTATGAAGGGTAAGATGGTTAGTATTAGCCAACATATCTTGGCATGCACAGTGGGTACATTGTGTGAAACAATGTCTTTATTCGCAGGATCTCACTCCAAGCTTTTCTGAAATGTTGGCAGTCCTGTTTGTTTGAATTTGTATATGACAGGATGTTGTTGTCAGAGGTGGGCGCTCCACACCCATGAACTATTTAGTTTTTTGCTTTACTGTTCACAAGTCTTGTGTTCAGTATTTAAGTTCTGTGTTTTTAGTAAGTCTTTGTCTCACATTTGATCCGACCTGATCTTTTCTATTTTGATTCCTGTTCTCTGATTTCTAGGCTCTGTTATCTGTTCTGTATGCTACTGTTTTGGTTATCAATGTTGTCTTGTTTTGGTTTAGTTCACTGACTATTGATTCATTGGTCAACTTACTGGTCCTGCTCTGGTTTTGTGTGTTCATGTGTTTTGCCACAGAATTTCTTCACATCCATGATTACGCCATGCCTGATAATATATTCCTGACATTTATCAAGGATCTTTTTAAAGGGCACTTTCAGACATGATCAACTGTGACTGCTTCCACAGAAACAAAGCTGCAAGTTTATGTTTTAACATCAGCTCATTAGCTTTCCGCATCCAGGTCTGAAATTTGACCATCTGCCTGTACAGTATTTCTTCAGAATGAATTGGCATACTTTGTGAAGATGAAGCTGTAGCAAACTCAGTATTTGTATTATTTACTATTATCTACTACCAAAACATTGTGACACATTTTTATTGTAGGTGGTGGAATGAATCCTCTAGAAGTCTTTGACTATATTTAAACAATGACGCAAGACATATTTGTTTCTTCAGCCCTAGGTAGTACATGACCTTATCATTTCTACACTTACCAGCTGATTACTTTGATCCTGATACATTTCCTCTTCCCCACTTAAATCCAACAATTTCTAAAGCTTTTAAAATGTCTCTATCTATGATTTATCCAGGGTTCCAAATCCAGTATGGTCTAAAATTCTCTAGAACTTAAATGTAATAATTTTTTAAATAAATTATATCTTTATTGTTAAAAACAAAATTACGACTAAAATTGTTTTAATAAATTCAGAAACCAATAAAATAACACCAATGCCACTGACATAATATTTAAATCAGTCATCATCTACTGTCTGTAATGAACACTGAAAAATCATGTGTTCTCAACATTGAAAACATCTATATGAGCTGTTATCCAAACGTTTTGAGAATACGTTTGTAACACGCCAACAGATGGCAGCACAAGGCTGCACTCACAGTCACAGGGAGCACCAACATATACAGTATAAGTCATTGTGCCAAAGGACATCGTCCAAGTTAGAACAAAAACAAGTTAGAACAAAAAATGAATGTGAAATTCTGAGTGAAACTGGACAAATCTGCCACAGAGACATTTCACGTGATTCGGCAAGTTTACTACGATCCTGCAATGAGGCGTTCAAGGTGCTTTAAGTGGCATGCACGCAGAAGACACCAAGACATCAGGGAGACCTTCAATGGGCTCAACCCCTCGAAAATGTCAAAAATATTCAGCAACTTGTGCATGGTGATCATCAGAGAACAATCCACTATATTGCTGTCATTGTTGGTGTGTCATGCGGAACAGTCCAGGCAATCCTCACGTGTAATTTGAACATGTGCCGCGTTGCTGCCAAGTTTGTCCCCAGGCTGCTGACCCAGAAGCAGAAGGAACATCGAGTCAAGTCAGCCAAAAACTCCACCAGCGTGCCGTTGATGACCCGTCCTTCATGTCCTTCATGAGGATCATTCCTGGTGTGTATGGGTACAAACAACCCTGAGACCAAGCAGAGTCTTCACAGTGAAAGAGCTTATTCAACTTGATTTAACTCTGAATGGTGAGTTCCTATTGCTTGCTGGAACCCGTTTGTTTCCCTGGAATACTTTTGTTTCCCAGAACTTAACTGAAACATGTTAACTACTTTTTGTTTTGATTAGGTTTTTGATTTATGTGACATAAGGCTATTGGCAAAAACACACTAAATACATTGTCTATGGTGAGAATAAAAAATAAAAACAAACAATGACAAAATATAGACAGATCATGCCTACTGTGTGTACTATATATGTGTGTGTGTGTGTGTCTCTCTCATAGCTGAAAAGCACGTCAGTGCCGACCGGTAATCAACATGCAGTGGATACTTCAAGTAATTCTTCCATCATATTTAAACTTAACAGTAAATTCATTTAAAATTAAAAATGTATTTGTCACATACACAGTATAATCTCTGGCTTCAAAAATCTTTCAAGTGGTGGTTCAATCGGTTAAGGATGTTGGTTACTGCATTAGTGATTGAAAGATTGGGGGTTCAAGCCCCAGCACTGCCGAATTGCCATTGTTGAGACCTTGAGCAAAGCTCTTACCCCTTTCTTCTCCAGACGTGCTGTATCCTGGCTAACCCCAGTTTCCTAACTGGGATATGTGAAAACTTTATGTGCTAATAATTATGTTTCATGTTGTGTTTTCTGGGTTTGGGTCCTCAATGTAACTCAATCAAAATTTGATTAGTAGCTTTAATCCTCCACTCCTTCTATTCTGAAATTAAATTCCCTTCTTTGTATTATTTGTTTCTTGAGTGGAATTAAACCCTACTGATAAATCACATTTGCATATGTCTAATCACACTTGAAATTGTAATATTACAAAAGAAGCACACCTGACAAAAGAATATAATTTCATACCTGACAAAAGAATCTAATTTCATTTCCCAACAAATTAATATCATTTAATACCTTACAAAAGTATATAATAATTGCCAAGAATAATAGATGACATTTTTAGGAGGTGTCATGAAGACAAGTTAATAGGTCGCCACCCACTTTAATATTTCTGCCTCACAGTGGCATGTGACTGTCACTTTGTGAGTGAGCGATCATGCATGAAGATAAGAGACGAAAAGAAGACAGGTAGGTGTTCAGTTTAATATTTCTGTTTTGTCTTCTTATACTTTAATTTTTATGGTAATAAAAAGAAAAAAAAGATTTCTATCAAATATTTTGTAAATAACACACACAACAATTTCTTGAATACTAACTAAGTAACTTACTAACTAAATAACTAAATAAATACATTAATAAATAAATAAATAAAAAAAATTTTTATTAAATAAATTAATTAATGATAGATAGATAAACAAACAAACAAACATGTTGTAGGGTCAGGCAGGCCTGGGACGCTGCTCGGGAATCACCTCTTATTGAAGATGAGCAAAAACCTCGCAAGTGTTTGAGCTTCATTCATATCGTCACATGTACTTTTGTGGGAATCTTGGTGTTTGGGCTAGCCTTTTTCAGCAAAGTAAGTCTTAATAAATATATTTGAGGCATTTGTATATTCAAATGACCTCCTACAAATATGTGTCTCTGTGCGCGTGTGTGACTTTATTATTTTTTTATTTTAATCTATCTACAGGCATCTCTGTTGCTACTGATAAATCTCTGCAGCGAAACATCAACCACCATAGAAACCAAACCTTATGCTTTCCTCTTCATTGGGTGCCTTCTAATTGCTCCAAGTGTTTTACTGCTCATCAAAAGCATTTGGAAAATTGCTTTTAAGGACTCAAAAATCCCATCAGTGCAAACTTTAATATGGGTAAGTTGTGACCATAAGTAGGATAAGAATAAGGTTGTACACTTCTGAAACCATTCATTAATTTGTGAGATGAGTTAAGGTGTTGTTTAAGAGGCATTTGTTAAAATATCAAAAATATTTTTGTAAAATGGCTGTATATACAGTAGGGATATTTTAACCTGTAATGGCTCTTTTTGTGTCGTCCATTTCTCTCAAAATCTAATTAGACATGCATGGAAATATTCTGTAAATTGTCTACTTTTGCTTTTTTTTGTTGTTGGTGGTGTTGTTCCATAATTTAGACTACTGCAAACTTATTGCTATTGTAGATTCCCACTATTCAGTATAGCTTTTGGAAATACCTTACTTTTCACTGCATAGTTAATAATGGTGTTAGTATTTTAAGTTTTTGCAAATACCGTGTACTTACATACGTTTTTCTTATCTTCAGTAAATGACAATTGCTTAGTGCTCTCTCAGCCCAGTATATCTAAAGAAATATTTTAACTGGATTACAAAAATATTAAATCTGTACATAAATTAGATTACTGCCTCATTATAACATATATACTATAAATTGTACAGTATTAACTATATTTCAGGTACCTCTTCTTTTTTTATAATATTTTTTCCTTTACAAATGCTAATCTTTACTTTTGTAGCTCAGACCATATTCCCCTGTCAGCTTATACATAACGCACAGTAACAGACCTTGGTGTCTTATTTTACTAAACAATGTTATCACAGAGACACCATATCTTGTCTTACCTTAATAATCAGAAGAAGTGGTTTGCTACGATATACTACTGTATGTCGTGGAAACATTTCACCTGTGTCTAGCCTTCTTCTGAGCCATAATTATGCTGTATTATGTATTAACTATTCTTAAATATCTTCCAGATATTTAACAATGCACACTTTCAAGTATTCTGGGCTATCAAATTAAAATTTCCAATTGAAAGAAGATAAGTTTAGATGACTCTTTTAAAATTAAACTCCTGTGTTTTGTAACAATCGCGGTTAAGCACCTTTGAAATGGCACAAATGCAGCTTAGATTACAATATATCAAGTGTGCTGGGTGTGTAGTGTTTATGCATGCTCTATGTTAATGGATCAGATGGAATGTAGCCTGACATGTTTTCAAAAGCCTCATTTATTGCCTTACTAATAACATACTGTAAGGCTTAGCAGAGGCTTAACAGAACCCACCTTTTTTATGCAGGGACCTGTGTATAAAAAAGTATACAAAAGCCTCCTAAAGGAATTTTAAGTCAGAAACTGACACAATTTGTTATATACCCCAAAGGTGCATTTAAATAAATAACAAAAGTTCCGCCTACTTACCTGCGTACTATCTGTCACATGTCAAAAAAAAAAAAAAACTCTTTTAACAGCATCACTGCACTAAATAGACTTCTGATGCTCCTAAAGTACAGTAAGCTCTGCTTCAGTTGTGTCCTTGACTTATTTGTTTTGTTGGTTCTAAAAATTTAACTCAGCAATGTTTGGACAATAGGACAAAAGTTCCACATGACGATCATTGTTTGTTTTAATGGAATAAGTAGCACCCATTCTCCATCTTTGAACTCTTATTTATACCCTGTTGTGAATTTGCCAAAACATCAATAGACTCCACTCAAATTTAAATAAAAGTTTTTTTTTTAATTAAACGGTTATAACCAATATTCAATTATATAAAAACTAGACAATTATAAAAACTAACAAATAAGCGAGTGTTACTGTCATCTCATATTCTGGCTTTTGTGCAGCAGTATGTCCATTTCATCTGGCTTAGAACTGACATTTGTCAGCCCACTGGGTGAAAAGCAGCTGCGATGCCGGTGCTGTCTTGGTGGTGACAGGCTCCTTTTACTGTTGCTGTGTGTAGATCTTTAATGTTTAATCTAAGGGGAAAGCTTACCAACTCGGCACATGCTTTATCTTATATGTCTGGCTTTTCCATTGGTACACACAACCTTAGCTGCTTGTATTTTGACCAAAGTAATAGGCTACTTTTAGCTTTTCATAAAATCCCAAAACCACCCACTGAATCAGGAGTATTCTATGTGAAAGAACTTTTAATCACTAGCAATGGTAAAGGAAATACTCAGTTAATTTTCATATGTAAAATATTAATATCAAATACATGGTACAAGTAAAAGACTTGAATTTAAGCCAGAGCCAAGCATATGTAAATTTTTGCCAATAGCCTACTCATTATCCAGAATGTCCCCTTTCAGTTTGTCATATATCATGTTAATTTTATTATTGGAAAATTACTATTTCTATTGATTAATGTTGTTGGTCTTTCGGCTGCTCCTGGCAACAGGGGGGACCATCCGGTCCGCACATACAAGCTTAGCGCAGGTTTTCCGCCGGATGCCCTTCCTGATGCAACCCTCCCATTTTATCTGGGCTTGGGACCGGCACTGCATCCAGTGGCTGGGATTACACCTACCACTGAGCCACCAGTGCCCTAGTTATATTGATTGATGCATGATTTTTTTTTTTTTGCATAACAGCTGTTTGATTTATATATATAATATCTCACCAGCACTCCTTTATATAAATTTTACTGAAATAATATAATAATAATAATAATAATAATATGCTATAATGTGTAGCTCATACTAGTTCAGCCCAAGCAACTTTAACAGATCATGTTCAGCATGAAACAGGTTAAACTGGATGCAGGAACATTTACTGTACACCAATTTACACAATGTACGTAGAGTACGAGTAAAAAGTTTGAAAAAAAGTTTGAGTTTGAGTAAAAAGTGATTTTTTACATAATAGAACAATACTGGAGATTTTAAAACTATGAAAAGGCATATGGAATTCTGTAATTAATAACAACAACAGTAAGATCCAGTATTGCCAATGACATTTGCAAAAAAAAAACCCATCAAAGACTGTGATAAAACTTCTCAAAGTTGATTTAGAGTTACCAGCCTCAGAAATAAAAAATGAACAGTACCTCGGATTAGAGCCTTTAAGTCTTCACAGAGCACATGTAGCAGACACATCTCAATATCAACTGTTCAAAAGAGTTTATTGGATATTTTTGATGGATGCAATTTTTACAATTTAGAAAGAAGCAAAAGTCAGGAAAGACTTAGAAAATGTGTCCAAACTTTTGACTGGAACTGTCCATATGTTTGGCCTTCCAATCAAAAAGCTGTAAAAAAAAAACTGTGAGTTATCTGAATATTCTTAACGAGTATTTCTTTTAATAAATGCACAAACCCTTAAGTGTTAAGCTGTAAGAATTCTGTTGTAGCCTATGATTTATTTGTCTACTACCTTTATACCATAGAGCACACTACTGTAAAGATATTAAAAGTTAAAATGACAATAGTGAAAGTGAGAGTTAAGTCTTATGCTGTACATTATGTGGCTGTTATACTGTATCTGCTGCTAAAAAGCTGTGTTGATGTTTATCTTGTTGAAGTAAATGGCTTGTTGCCGACCCTATTTTATTCATAGCCCTCAAGAAATTTTGACATGTTTATGGTTTATGTTTATGGTTGTTATTATGGATGCTATGTTTATTTAATGATGATGAAATGATTTATGACCAACTAATTGAACAAGTGACTAATGCTAGTATTAAGAATCTGCAGTTCACCAAAATGACATAATAACAGCAGATGGCTATGTTCCAGTGCATACTGTACAGCCCTATCCACATGCTTTTAAGAAGAAATGAAAGCAGCAAGCCTACTGTACCAAAACAAGTCTTTAAATGTGATTACGGCAGGTTTGATTCAGACATACATGGCTAATTTCTCTCAGTGTTCTGCAGTCCTAGCAATGTATAAACCTTGTCATGATTTTGGACACGTTTGCACAGCCAATTCCAGGGGATTCAGGCATGGAGACGTGGGTGCAGAATTTGTGGTCATTACGGGAGCAGGTGAAGCAGTATGTGGAGAAAGGACTGCATTCACTTTAACACAGATGTTTAAGCCATCCATCAGGTCTCGGGTCTCTACGCCCTTTGCTGTCTATGTTTTTTTTAACAACAAAGGAAGTTAAATTTTATTTGTATAGCGCTTTTAACAGTGGTCACTGTCGCAAGCAGTTTTACAGAATCCAAATAAAATTAGGGGAATGTGTATGAAATGTGAAATATGTATATAAATCTAATATATATAAGGCTATATCTAAAAGTATAGCCTGACAAGCAAGCCTAGGGCGACAGAGGCAGAGGCAGTAGGAAAAAACCTTGAGAGGAACCAGATTCAGCAGGGAACCCATTTGGGTGATAATGGATAGCAGGGAGTGGCTGATGCAGTTAAATCTTCTCACTCACTTTTGTATGACCAGAACAGGAACGTCTTTATTTAGGTCAATATCCAGAGAGCAGGTGAAAGTAGTGGCATGCCATTAAAGTACTTCTCACAGATATGGTATGAAGGCACATACCTTAACTTCTAGCAAAGTTAAGTGCTTGGGTTGGAGCCAATGAATCGTGATTTGCATCAAGTGATCAAATCACGTGAGCTCTTGGCATGACCTGTGGTTGATAAGTAGCCAGTGGAATTTGAGTACTGCTTGTGTACTGGAGAGACCACAGCATGCTAGGATTTCCGCTTTGAGTACTCCATAGCTTTTAGCGGCTTCATCGGAAATAGAATATTAATATTGAGTGTTTTTATTGACAAAGAATGAATAGAAATGTATTATACAGCTTTGTTGTTGTATCCATGGTGCAGTGTTTTGCATTGTAATGTTATGGCTGATCAATGTATATTGGCAGGCAGATACTACTGCACATTATGTGACACCTACAGTACATGCATACTGTAAATGCATTTTTTTTCTTGACTCTATTGTTTGTTAATGTATTGTTTGTAAACTTTCAAAGCTTTAGTAACCTTTAAGATTGTTTTAACATTTAGTGGCTGAACGTTTAAGGCATTACTATGGAATATTTATTACAATTTGTTTTATTTTGGCTTAAATTCATGTATCTGTGTGCAGATTGTTTCGGTGGAAACTTTGGTGGCTCTTGGATCTTCAGTTCTTACCCTGGCTGCTATGCCCCAGTTTGACGTCTTTACCAATGTGATGCTTCTGAATGGCATTGCCACATTATCAGCCCTGCTCCAAGTGGTGGCAAATGCAGTCGCACATGGAAGGAGAAGTTTTATTGCAACTTCGTTAGCTGCTCTCCTTTTCCTAATTTCAGGTTTTATCTTCTTTGCTGTTAACTACCTCAGACAGCAGAATGGAAATCAGAACATGGGGCTGTTTGTGGGTTTAGCCATAGGAGGCACTATCCTGGTCTCTTTGAACTGGTGGGAGAACTATGCCACGCTGTTCCGCATCGTCTTCTTCCAGAACACAATCCGTGACATCAAAAGTTCCTACAACTTTGTGAATATTGTGTCTACCATGGTGCGAATTATTGTGACTTTTACTGTCCTTGGAGCTTATGTGAAGCTCTCAGGTCAGGATTGGTCATCAGTGCTGTCAGTCAACAACTTTGACAAAACCCTCGTCTTGAGCCTCTTCGCTATTCAGGTTCTATCTTCAGCTCTGTGTCGGTACATGACTGTGGCCGCATGCAAAATGCACGCTATGCGCCGCGGCTTCCTTCTTCCTATGATCTTCACATCTCCAGCCGTGTTGGGGGCCTTTCTCTTGGCTGTTCGGATTCCCTTTGTGAACATCAATCAACAGGTTAGACTAATTTAAAAAATATATTTATTTATCTATATTCAAGACAGACAAATGGACAGACAGATGGATAATATTTATTTAATAATGAAAAGTAATTCATCTTAGATTTTAATTGATTCTTAAATAAATGTTTTATTTAAATGCTCTTGGTGGCTAAACCTGTTAAGTTAATATTTTTTTGTTTTAATGTAATATAATGTTATGTTTTAAATAGTAGTTTTGCACTTTTTTCTTTAGAACAACACCTCATTTCCTGACTACTGTAGAACCTTTGAGATTGTGGAAAGTCCCACATTTGCCGTTATGAAACTGATTCTGAGTGATTTAACTCGTGATCTATGCCAGCATATGGCAGACTATGAGTCTACAGTGGGTTATGGCCTGCTTGGATCATCTTTGGTGAGCTGGTGGATCGGCCTGGTGCTCTCCACACTCTACATTTGGTTCTTAAACACTGAACGCATTGCCAGGACAAAGGACCTGTTTGTGCGCAACCTTTATGAAGCAGCGTTCATTGACCAGTCTATGCTCCTAAATGCCAAGTTCGAGATTGTGCTTCAGTCAAAACATAAGAGGTAGTTAAAGTTTGTGTACTTATTGAAGAACAATGCATTTGATTATCACTGGCATTAACAATACAATTCCACCAATAGAGAAAAGGAGAAGGTGACCATCTACCTCTGTGCAACCATGTGGCATGAGACTGCAGATGAAATGATGAAGATGATCATCTCAATGTTCAGGTATTCTAATGGTAAAGTATAAAGGATCTCATACATGAGAACTTCCTTGATGAACTCAAAATAAATGTTTTCTTCTGTTATCTCCAGGCTGGACAAATTCAGACCAAAGAGAAACAAATTTAACGATGTTGTTTTTGAATCTCACATTTATTTTGATGATGCTTTCCTGACAAAAGACAACAAGCGGCGTGTCAACGAGTATGCAGAGACGCTGGTGGAAGTCATTAAAGACGTTTATATGTAAGTGACTGTATTGTTAATAATATTGAAATGATTGCATGGGTTCAGAAATAAGTGATAAAATGGGAGGCAGCATAGGGGGAATTCGTTATTTTTCTTAATTTTACTTTCTGACTCATCCTTCCATTTACAAACTGGTGGTTGACCACTTGCTGGCCTCTTCCCACCTACCTGGCCTAAAATGAGAAGCTGAAGGGGGATTCCTGGGCCTGTAGCAAAATGCTGGAATTGATGGGATGCTGGATTAGGCTATGCCCCCCCCAACCCCCCCTTCCCCCCAAAAGCATCAGAATAAAACATTTATTTGGGAAACTATTAAAAACTAAGAGAAATTACTTTTCTATATTAATTATCTCCCTGCACTGGCTTCCTGTAGCTGCCTGCATCAAATTAAAAACGCTGTAGCTGCCCGCATCAAATTCAAAACGCTGATGCTTGCCTACAAAGCTAAAAATGGCCCAACACCCACTTACCTCTCTGCTCTAATCACACCACGCACTGCAACACATTCCCTCTGATCCTCCAGCACTGCTCGCCTCATCCCACCATCTCTTAGGGATCGAGGGCAATCCCTCGCCTCCCCCCCCAAAAAAACAAACAAAAAAAACTCTTCCCAGTTGTGTTTGACTAATGGAACTTAGTTATTAACCTAGTTAACTCAGTGTAAGTATGTATCCAGTGATGTAAACTTTAAAGCACTTTTTGTAAGTCGCTCTGGATAAGAGCGTCTGCCAAATGCCTAAATGTAAATATTATCTATCTATCTATCTATCTATCTATCTATCTATCTATCTATCTATCTATTTGTGAATTACAAAGGGATGCAAGTCTGTCTTGACATTATTATAAATGTATTTTCTGTATTATGAAATAAAAATGTGTGTGTGTGTGTGTGTGTGTGTGTGTGTGTGTGTGTGTGTGTGTGTGTGTGTGTCCTAATAATATACAGAATATTTACGGAGAATACCAAAAGTGTGTTTAGGGAAAGAAAGCCTCTTCCTGACCAGAACATCTTCCAGACTCCATATGGCTGTCGCTTGCAGTACACACTTCCCCATGGCAACATACTATTTATACATTTTAAAGACAAAACCAAGATTCGCCACAAAAAGAGATGGTCTCAGGTGAGCTGAGACTAAACGTACCATATTTCTCAGAATGTTTTCTCTATAATTATTACTCTTAATAACTGCAGATAGATAGACAGATGAAGTTATTAAGAGTAATATAGATAGATAGATCTATCTGTATACTGTATATATGTAGAGTCAGACAAAAAAATTATACACACTTCAAGAAAAGACAAACTTGTATTAATATTTTAATACAAAATTTATTGCTATACATTATATATTAAGATATATTATAATATGATAATTTTATAAATGCTATTTTTCTTTTTTATATAATAATTATAATAAAATAATAGATTTTTTAATTAAATAGTTGCTTTTACCATCCATTACATATTTTTTATCAGGTTTCATTCCTAATTTCATTCCATTTCATTCTCCAAAATGCTTCAGATGACATTATACTTCATAGCTGAGCAAAATTAATTATTATTTGGTTTTTATTTGGAGTAATTGATTATCTAGTTGGATCAAAAAGCTTTTATGTATTTAACTTGAAATGCTACATAAAAATATTTGTTAAAATAATCGAATCAAATAATCTAATAAAAAAAGAATATTGCTCAAAAAAATAAAGGGAACACTTAGTCCCGTTTTGACTTGAACCATGCATACACATATGAGGCGTTCAAGTCAAACTGGAACTTAGTGTTCCCTTTATTTTTTTGAGCAATATCCTAATGTCATGACATCGATAGTGTGGTCTTTCCATATTTCAAATCTAATAGTTAAAAGTTCCCTAAAATTTCTATCAAATTTTTTAACTCTAAATACAAGTAACACAAAGTGCTTTATACAACAATCTATTACCACCATTATATTTTGATTATATTTGTCTATTAATTGTTGCAGCTCTTACTACAAAGACCTTGTCAGTATTCTTAAAGTTTATCATACCTGCAGGGTCTCAGTGTAGTCAATATTCCTGTGTTTTTTCCCCTAAAGATCATGTACATGTACTACCTCCTTGGCTGGAGGCTGCACAAGAAATACTATGAGATGCACTTGGAAAGAGATGAACACCTGAAAAATATTGAAGACCAGTTAAAAGTAAGTGTGATTATTCTATGATGTCTGCAACACACTGATTTTCATAATCTAAATACTGTAATTGATTTTCTTCTACAGAAAGCCAAAGAGAGCACGTATGTTCTGGCTCTAGATGGAGACACGGATTTCCAGCCTTCAGCTGTCATGCTTTTAGTGGATCGACTCAGGTTGTACCCTGAAGTGGGAGCTGCTTGTGGCAGGATCCATCCCACTGGCATAGGTGACTAATAATAATAACAATAACAATAATAATAGACAGGATGTAACAAGGCGGCATGGTGGTGTAGTGGTCGCCTTTCACCTCCAGGGTCCGGGTACGACTACCGGCTAGTCTCGATTCCCGTCTCTGTGTGCATGGAGTTTGCATGTTCTCTCCATGCTTGGTGGGTTTCTTCCAGGTACTCCGGATTGCTCCCACAGTCCAAAGACATGTGGGTTAGGTTGATTGGCCTTCCCAAATTGCCCGTAGCGTGTGAATGAGTGTGTAAGTGAGTGTATGTGTGTGCCCTGCAATAGATTGGAACCCTGTCCAGGGTGTACCCCGCCTTGTGCCCCTAAGCCTCCTGGGATAAGCTCCAGGCCCCTGCGACCCTGAATACAGGATAAAGCGGTATAGAAGATGAGTGAGAGGATTTAACAACATTTTAATGTCAATTATAAATAATTGCCCATAGTCAAAAAGTATGTTTCTTAATATACAGGTATGAATGTGACTGATAATACATTGAAAAAATAAATAAATAAATAAAAAAATAATAATATTAATAATAGTCAAAAAGTATTATGCTCATACCTGTATATAAAAAAATGTTAAGGACTTGTTCTCGTGCTAACTAAAGAGCAATTTATTAGCGAGATATAAGTGCCAGAAAATTGCTATTATTCTGTTAATTAGTTAAGATGCTGTAATGATGTGGGTGTCAGAGAGGCACAGATATTTTAAGCTCTTCCTGGAACAACCTTTAATCCCCATTTGTTTCAAATAGTTCATTATTGTTTCTGTGACAAAGAAACCTGTCTGCCTTAATGATAACTGCACTTTAGCCCAGACCTCAGTTCTGAGGAAATTCAATTTGCATATAATCCAAATAGCTAAATCAACAATGTCATCACACACCTCCTACACACAGCTCTAAGCCATCTGGCCACAAGCAAGGAAAATTATTTAAAAATGCATTTTGTTGTAGAGTATACCATTTAACACCACATACTCATCACCAAGTTGGTGGACCACACAATTAGTGCATCCCTGTGTCAGTAGATTTCCAACCTTCTGACTGGCAGACCACAAACATTACAGTTGTGCAGACATGTCTCACCCTTCCTCACCTTTAGCACTGGAATTCCCCAGGGTTGGTGTCTAAGCTATAAGATCCCAGTTTTACTTAGTTATTATACACCTGTGAATTGCATGGCCACTTCCAACTGTATGTCCATCATAAAGTTTGCTGGCAACACTCTAGAGGTGGACCTGATCACTGATAACAACCAGCAGGCCTACCTGGAGGAGACTGGAAGCCTTAGAAACTGGTGTCAGGAAAATAACCTACTTGCTTAACGTCAGCAAGATAAATACAGTAAATTGATAGTATACTGCATCATGAAGCAGGAGTGGAATTACCAACCCCATGGAATCTCAGGGCTCCACTGCATAGAGTGGACATTTTTCATTATCTTGGTGTTCACTCACAACCTTTATTATAATTGTAATAATTTACAGCACTTTTCCACCTGCATCAGTGGTTTCAAAGATAACTAAATTAAATAATGCATTTACTTTGTGTGTTGCAGGCCCTATGGTGTGGTATCAGAAGTTTGAGTATGCTGTGGGTCACTGGCTCCAGAAGACAGCTGAGCATGTGTTTGGATCTGTGTTGTGCAGCCCGGGCTGTTTCAGCCTGATGCGTGCAGAGGCTCTGATGAGTACTAATGTTATGAAGAGATATACAACAAAAGCAACTGAAGCTTCCCACCATCTACAGTATGACCAGGGTGAGTAAAGAAAACACAAGGGTGTTGTTGGTCTTTCAGCTGCTCCCGGCAAGGGGTTGCCACAGTGGACCACCAAGTCTGCACATACAAGCTTGGCACAGGTTTTATACCAGATGCCCTTCCTAACACAACCCTCCCATTTTGTTCGGGCTTGCGCCGGGCACTGCATCCAGTGGCTGGGGTTTGGGCATTGGCTGGGAATTGAACCTGAGCCTTCCGCATGGCAGGCATCAAACTACAACTTAGCCACCAATGCCCTTAAAGAAAACATAAGGTAGTTTAGCAAATTATATTATTCACAAAAAAAATCATAACCCCAGACTCTCAAGTTTTTGGATCTGAAGAGGTCATCAACTACATATCCTCATGTATGAGATCCTTTATACTGTACTATTAGAATACCTGAACATTGAGATGATCATCTTCATCATTTCATCTGCAGTCTCATGCCACATGGTTGCACAGAGGT
>JAQMYL010000013.1:9667751-9685174 GCA_030014365.1 Clarias pachynema | reverse complement strand
AGATAAACTTTTAGAAAAACTTTTCAAGTAACCTGTCTATGTTTTTTCTTGCATTGTCATTTATGCTATGGACAAATAGTTATAAGAAGAAATTATCTTCCAATTAATTAACCTAAATGATTTTTAATATTACTTTACAATACACTGATTTTTTAAATACATGTGATTTTCAGTAGATACATGTGCAAAACAAAACATGATCAAAAACTATTTTGATATTAATTGGCTTAACATAAAGAACACAGTATTTTAATCCTTCTAAAAATAGCATTAAGTCGATTAGGGATTTTTTAAATGACTTTATTTTACTTAATAATCTAATTTTATGGGCTTTGAATTTATTCTGAATTGGTATTGAATTTAAAAAAAATTTAGGAAGTTATGCTATTTTAAAATATTTTAACTAAAAGAATGACACATTTCTTTGCAATCAAGCATTTATGGGGCTATCAACTTCGACAACTAAGAAATTCTAAATTAGTATCACTCACTCACTCATCGACTTATCGCTTTATCCTGTATACAGGGTCGTGGGCAGGCCTGTAGCCTATCCATCCCAGGGCACAAATATACACACACTAATTCATATACTATGGGCAATTTGGGAGCGTCAGTTATCCTAACCTGCATGTCTTTGGACTGTGGGAGGAAACCAGAATACCAGGAGGAAACCCCCCAATCACGGGGAGAACATGCAAACCCCATGCACATAGACCAGAGGCAGGAATCGAACCAGAACCCTGGAGGTGCTAGGCGACAGTGCTAACCACTAAGTTTCTGTGCCGCCTAAAAATATACAATGCATAGACATTTCATTAAAAATTCACATTTCAAAATTCAAAATGTAATGTAATGAAAATAAGCTAAGCAATTGTAACAATTTATGCATCGAATGTAAAGCTTTTCTAATATTTTTAATATGTAATTGTTAGAACAGATAGACATTGAAATATCATTCATTGTCAACAGCAGATGAACATTTAGGCAATACAAAAGCGGAATATCAAAGGCACACAGAGAAAATCAAGGCTGTTGCAAAACAAGATTACTGAAATAATTTGCCAATGTCAAGTGCCTTTAGGTAGGGAGTGTGCTGATAACAAGCTGTTCACATAGCTAGTAATCAGGTGACTCTCATTATGGCAGTAAGGGGGTGGGGCAAAGAGGGCTGTGTTTAAAGGTGTTGAAAGCGGAATTTGTGGTTTAAAAAAAATGTGGTAGAGAGACAAATTGTTTAAAAACTTTCAATTTCAGATTGAAAAGACAATTAGATTTTCAAAAAGTAATAACTAAGTAATTGTATATATATATATCTCAACTATATATCATGAAAGTCTTTCACATATTTTTCTTCAAAAATGTTAACCTTTAATTTTATAGTTTAGACCACAAGTCTCAAAGTCGACATTGGGCACAGTAACCAACTTTGTTGGTGAAATGAATCAAACAGTTTTATCATAGAGCTAATAAAGCTTGTCTTCCTGTAATAGACAGAATGGAAGAATTTAAGAATGTACGGTGCAAACATTTGACTACTGCAAGTGTACTACCAGGAGTCCAAAAATATACCTGTGCCTCCAGGGAAGTAAAAAATCCTTTGATGTTATAGTCTAGTCATTTAGCTGACTTCATTTTATTGGCACATAATGTTGCGGAGTCTAGAACAACTGACACAACCCCAGATCATAACACTGCCTCCAGAGGATTGTACAGTGGCCACTATACATGATGGATGCATTATTTCATGCGGTTCCCTTCCTATCACTCTGGAATAGGCTTAGTCTGAACTCATCAGACCACATGAACTTTTTCCATTACTCCAAATTCCGTGGTTTATCCTCCCTATCACTAACAAAATAGATAATTCAGTATTAGCTATCCAGATATAATAATGTGTTGAAGAGTTATTAATCCAATTCCAGTAATGTGAAATCTCCTTAGTTCTTTTCTAGGTTTAATGCTTAATGTCTTCATTTCTTTTTATTTACTTAATTTTTTGTACTCCTTGCCTATAAAACAGACTTTTGCTAAATTACTTTCCAACTCCTCCAACTTCTGTGTGTTGTAAGAATTAAACTAGAGTTTCAATAGAACATGTGTAGCTCACATCGAATCGTGTCAGCTGTGCTGGGTGTGGTCATGCAACTTGGTGAATCTACCTTTTAATGGAACTGATGGAATGTTCATTGGCACATGCAGTGGCCACCTTAAATGACATTTATTAATTACATACTAAAGTTAGGCATAGGGTGAAATATTACACATCTCTTAACTGTAAACACATAACAGTGTCTCTGTTGATAAGGAGTGTGCTGATGACTAACAAGGATGAATATTAGTAATCAGGTGATTCATAACAGAGACTGTGAAGTGCCGTTCCATGGTGGTCATGTTGATGTCAAACCATCAGCTCATGTAATAGTGATTAAACTGTTCTGGGTGTGTTGACAGAAAGTTTACTCGTTGTTAATCGAACAGATGGAATGTTGATTGGTATGTTATCATTGTCCTTATTAATTTCCAAACTACACACCACATCACTTTTTTTTTTTTTTTTTATAATTTTTTTATTTATTTTTTTGCTGAGGTCAGGTAAAAATTAATTCAAAAACACACATAAGAGAGGGTCACTGTGTATATTATTTGAATCAAAATGTAACAGGGCATGTTTTTGCACATCATAAGGAAAATGTACTGATAAACTCTGTGTGTACAGTACAGTAAGTCCCCGACATACGAACAAATTCTGTTCTGAGAGCTTGTTTGTGAGTATATTTGGTTCAAAAAACATTGTCTAGGTACTAGGATGCACAGTATAAAACTAACACGTTCCATGATCTTTGCTCTTTAGAATCATGCAGATCGTTGAACGATTCATGTTTTAAAAAATGTGTTTTCACACAGCTATGTTTTCACCTCGCTCCATTTTCTCAATAATTTTCACTTTTGTTACCATCATTATTGCTTAGTGCTTTTTAGCAGTGTCAGCTTCATCGATTACTGCTTTTATGCTTGTATCCAGACATCCTCGGACAATCATGTTTGCACTTTTTTTTTGCATTCTACTGTTTACACTAAGATTCAGGTCCCACTTCACATACATTCCATTGTATATATTGTTATATTTATACATTTTAGTGCAATTACCTTGTGTTTATTCTTTATTTGTTATCTTTTGTTTATTCTTTAGTTTATTCTTATGTTTATTATTGCTGCTGATCTCTGCGAGCTATCAAACAAATTTTGTTGTATCACTACAATGACAATAAAGTCTTTTTATCTTTAGCTTTATCCTTATCCTGAGATGCATGATGCACTGTGAATATTTAATTATAAAATGTCGATTATTGTTGTCTAGGTGCATTTTATAGAAATAAACGACAAATCTTCAGTACCTCTAGGAATGTTTTAACATACAGTATATTTCCTGAGCCTTTAATGCACTATTATGTGTTATTTATTACCCTTGAATTTGTATCTGTGTGCAGATTGTTTCAGTGGAAACTTTGGTGGCTCTTGGATCTTCAGTTCTTACCCTGGCTGCTATGCCCCAGTTTGACATCTTTACCAACGTGATGCTTCTGAATGGCATTGCCACATTATCAGCCCTGATGCAGGTGGTGGCAAATGCAGTCTCACATGGAAGGAGACGACTTATTGTAACTTCATTAGCTGCTCTCCTTTTCCTAATTTCAGGTTTTATCTTCTTTGCTGTTAATTACATCAGACAGCAGAGCGGAAATCAGAACATGGTGCTGTTTGTGGGTTTAGCCATAGGAGGCACTATCCTGGTCTCTTTGAACTGGTGGGAGAACTATGCCATGCTTTTCCGTATCGTCTTCTTCCAGAACACAATCCGTGACATCAAAAGGTCCTATAACCTTGTGAACATTCTGTCTAGCTCGGTGCGAATTATTGTGACTTTCACTGTCCTTGGAGCTTATGTGAAGCTCTCAAAACAAGATTGGTCATCGGTGCTGTCAGTCACGAAGTTTAACAAAACCCTTGTCTTGAGCCTCTTCGCTATTCAAGTTCTGGCTTCAGCACTGTGTCGGTACATGGCTGTGATTGCATGCAAAATGCACGCTGTGCGCCGCAGCTTCCTTGTTCCCATGATCTTCACATCTCCAGCCACATTGGGGGCCTTTGTGCTGGCTGTTTGGATTCCCTATCTGAACGCGAATCAACAGGTTAGATGAAAAGAATATATAAGCAATTCTATCTATCTATCTATCTATCTATCTATCTATCTATCTATCTATCTATCTATCTATCTATCTATCCATCATCTAGGATTATTTATTCACTAAAGATAAATAATTTCTCTAAGACCTTAACAGGTTCTTAAATACAGTAAATGCTTTATTATTTAAACTTACTTTAAAAGTATATGCAATACTGTGAAAAGACTTGCATATAGTCTATGCACCATATCGTTAATACAAATTTTGTATGTTTATCATGTCTGCATTACTATCCATTCATTATTTCCGAACATAACTTTGAAAATAATAAATAAATAACATTACAGAAAAATATTTGCATGTATGTAAAGAATGCAACATCGTACCTGACAGGCCATTTAAAAAAAAAAAAAAAAAAGAGCATTACATAGGCTCCTGGGTTTTGCATGAAAATAGAAAGGAGCAAGTGTGACAAAGTTACCAGAATAACTCATATCCTCCAGCACACTCATTAAAAATATACACTTGTTCTTCTTACAGTACTGTTCAAAAGTAATGGGCTTATATATTTTTTAAAAAATCTAATAAATAAATAAATAAATAATGAGCCATAAGCAAAGATTAGAATATACATTTTTTCAATAAAATAAACTTTTATGTTTAAAAAACATGTTTAGAGCACAAAAGAATAATAAAAATAAATACAGGCAATATTTTGTGTGAAAACTCTTTGTTTGAAAATAATCAGTAGTTTTAGATACAGATTTGCGCAGTTTTATAAGTAAACATCTGGGAGGTTTTACTGAGCATGATGGAGTTTATGTCAGAGTCTTCTGCTAACTTTACACACATTATATTTTCATCTAAAAGCTGGACTGTAATGTAACGATGCTGATTTCTTTACATTCAAGCAAATATTATCCTGTAATATTGTTTATTTATTCATTTTTAAGCTATGTCTGTAAATATTGAATGTTTTGTACATAATAATGCAGATATAATAAACAAATATAACTAAATGTGTGCTAAGGATAATATGGTGCCTAAGACTTTTTTTGCTTTAAAACGTCTTGGTGCTCACAGTACTGTACATGTGAATAAACATTGGTTTACAAGTAGTTTTGCACTTCTTCTTTGCAGAACACAGTCACATTTAATAACTACTGTAGTAATTTTGTGATTGTGGAAGGCCCAGCGCTTGGCATCATGAGACTGATGTTAAGTGACTTAACTCGTGACATGTGTCAGCATATCCCGGACAAGGAGTCTACAGTGGGTTATGGCCTGCTTGGATCATCTTTGGTGAGCTGGTGGATCGGCCTGGTGCTCTCCACACTCTACATTTGGTTCTTAAACACTGAACGCATTGCCAGGACAAAAGACCTGTTTGTGCGCAACCTTTATGAAGCAGCATTCATTGACCAGTCTATGCTCCTAAATGCCAAGTTCGAGATTGTGCTTCAGCCAAAACCTATCAAGTAAGTAAAAGTGTACATGTGCTTATTTTTATGTATAATGACAACTGAATTAGAATTAATTAACATTCTTACATTAACAGGGAAAAGGCGAAGGTGACCATCTACCTCTGTGCAACCATGTGGCATGAGACTGCAGATGAAATGTTGAAGATGATCATCTCAATGTTCAGGTATTCTATAAAGGCTTAAAGAGTCTTTTACTTGAAAACCTCCTTGATGAACTCAAAATAAATGTTTTCTTCTGTTATCTCCAGGCTGGACAAATTCCGACCAAAGAAAAACAAATTTAATGATGTTGTTTTTGAGTCCCATATTTACTTCGATGATGCTTTCCTGACCAAAGATAACAAGCGTTGTGTCAACGAATATGCTGAGACACTGGTGGAAGTCATCGAACAGGTTTATATGTAAGTAATTATATTGTTATTAATATTGCAACCTTGCTTGGGTTTGGAAAGAAATGCCAAATTTACATTTAGGTATTTGGCAGACGCTCTTATCCAGAGTGACGTACAAAAAGTGCTTTGAAGTTTCCGTCATTGAATAGATACTTATACTGGGTTTATAGGTTATAAATTAGGAGACACGGTAGGTAGCTCTCCTTATTTTGCTTTTGTTCAATGACAAATCTCAAACTTCCAAGCCCAAAAAAATTATAGTTTCAGAAGGGTTCAATTATTGGGCTGCATCAAGCAAAGAAAACAACTTTGGAGATTTAAAAAGAATGGAATCGAAATAAGAACCCTCCAACACATTACTAAATCCTGGAACTTTGTAGGAGAATTGTGGTTGGAAATAATTGAGATAGCAATTAAAATTTAGGTGAAGTTGCATCATACAGAAAGTAACAGTAGAAATCATCACTGAGTTTAACTCATAACATTGGGACTAAACAGCAATGTGTCCAAAAGAAAAGCACCTGTTAGTGAGGGTAGAGGAGGAAAGGGCTTCAATTTGCCAAGGTGCAAAAATATTGGACTTTGGAGCAATTGGAAAAATGTGCATGTGGTCTGTTAAATCCAAGAATTTCCAAGAATGATGAGCATTTCTGGTCAAGTAGGGAAGTGCATGAAGCAGTGCACACATCCTGCATAGTGCTCACTGTACAACCCTTTGGTGGCAGTTTTATGAACAGCAGTTGCTTCAGTTGGTCAGATCCTGGCTTGTCAACATTATATGGCAATAAAATGCACTCAGCTGATTCCCTTAATTAACTAAATGACTACGTTAAATAGAAGTATGGTGAACTGCATTGTGGGATTTGAATGTTTGAATGTTCTTTGAATTGTTCTTTCAATATAATCTGTCCTTAACAACATAAAATATTGGCAGGATAGTGCAATAGTCCTTGAGGATCCAGGTTTAATTTCCGGCCAGGTTCTATTGCCACCTCTGTGTGCATGTTCTCCTCCGGGTTCGTTTCCTCCGGGTACTCCAGTTTCCTCCCACAGTCCATAGACCTGCAGATTAGATAATTAACGTTCCCAAATTGCCCGTATGTGTGAATGAGCATATGAATGTGTGTGTGTGTGTGTGTGTGTGTGTGTGTGTGTGTGTGTGTGTGTGTGTGTGTGTGTGATGAATTGGCACCCCGTCCAGGGTGTATCCCGCCTTGTGCCCTAAGTTTCCTTGGATTTTACCGGGCTCCACATTTTCAGTTGTGGGTTTCTCTGCCAGCAACCACCTTCAGACTGTATCACAGAGCGGCTGCAAGAAGATAAAGCCTAGCTCACTAAGCATAGGTAAAGTACCATAAGCTGCTCAAGGATGGCCAGATGTTGACTCTGGTTGATTCCAACAAGGGTCTTGATGCAGCTGGGGAGGGGCAAGGACTCATCGATGGCGTATCTTTCTCACCTCCCAGGTTTAGTGTAAGTCTCTGTGGCGTCCATAAGAAATGAAGAAGTAGGAGGCAATCTTGGGACAACTCATCAGGAATTTTTTTTTTTTCCATTTTGCTTGTTTGAGTGCTATTCACCTCATTCACCTCACTAATCATGTAACTCAGGGGCTATCACAGGGACATACAAATGCTCATACGGTTCATCTCTGCTCTTACTCACTTGCATGGCACTTTCTACTCAGTGCTGCTTACTGAAACACAAAACACTTATTTCTCACAGGCAGATGCTCATCCCTATAAAGCATTCCCCAGACTCTGTTAACACAGTATTGTATGTATGTGTGAGGCTTGTGCATGTGTTTGTTAATTTCTTTGTTTGGAAGTCTAAAATTTGGCATTGCTGGACATTTTATTAAAGAATGAAATAAAAGAAATACTACTACTAATAATAATATATAATATGTAATAATAATAATAATAATAATTATTATTATTATTATTATTATTATTGTTGTTGTTGTTGTTGATATATTATTATTATTATTATTATTATTATGTTCATTATTAATGTTTTACTGCATTATCAATGGAAAATGTGGTTGTGTGTGTGTGTTTCCTAATAATATACAGCATATTCACAGAGGATAGCGCAAGTGTATTTAGGCACAGAAATCTTCTTCCTGATCAGAAAATCTTCCAAGCACCATACGGCTGCCGTCTGCAGTACACACTTCCCCACGGCAACAAACTGTTTGTACACTTTAAGGATAAACACCAGATCCGCCACAAAAAGAGATGGTCTCAGGTGAGCCACTACATATTCATTAACTGCCCTCCACAATTATTACTCTTATCAATTGTAGCATGGTGTAATGTTTCAGGAACAGTCTATACTGGACAGTGTATCAGTATGACTGCACACCATTATAACTACAATGTATTTAATTTCTAGTGTGAATGAGGAAGACACAAACAGTTTATGAAATATTTTTTTTTCATGAATATTGCATGTTTTATTTGATAAGAACTATAAATGCTAGGGGGGAAAATCTGATGAAAATATTAAATTTGACAGTTTTCATATTTTAATAAAAGAATATTTGCTTTTATTATCTATTTCTTATATTTATCCAGTTTACAACCTTGGTAAAAAAAAAAAAGGATTGTTTGATGTTAGTGTGCCTCATTATCAGATCTGTGTTATATTAGGGATTCGATTTAAGGGGAGTAACAGGGTTGGTTCTGGGCTGCATCTAATGCAAATTTGAAATGCAGATTTTTTTTTCCCCACATTTAATTGTGAAGTCAGATTTCTTTTTTTTTTTTTTTTTTTTTTTTTTTTTTTACAATATCTATGTTTGATGTCAACAATATTTATTTTCAATTGTTTTTGTGTAGAATTTAAAGTTAAAAGTTCCTCCCTCAGGTCTGTGTGTTTGAAGTTTGCATGTTCTCCCTGTGCTTAGTGGGTTTCCTTCGTCCCACAGTCCAAAGACATGCAGTGTAGGCTAACAGGCATTCCCGAATAGTGTGTGTGAATGTGTGCCTGTGTGCCCTGTAATAGACTGGCACCCTATCTAGGTTGTACCAAACCTTATGTCCTGAGTCCTCTGGGAGAAGCTCCTGACTTCATGTGACCCTGTATAGGGTAGAAGATACACAGTAGAGAATGAAAGGACAAGAAAAATCTATAAATATGCCCATAAATGTTTGTTATAGCTAAAAATCTCAAAGGAATACATGACTTTAAATAAGCATGGCTCAACCTGGTACATGGTGTTTCCATTGTTTTGCTTAGTTTTTTCAATAAACAAAAAATGACAAATGAAATACAAAACATTATTCACATAAAAGCACAAGCTATGTCATGGGGACAACAGCTTCATTTTCCATACGTTATATGTGATGATATAAAGTTGAACTCCTCTGTCATTTTCATGTGAGATTGATTTCATCAAATCTAAATGAAGTAACACCGAGTGCTTCATGCAACAATCCAAGCTGATAGTCTATTTTTCTTATATGATTTTTGTTCGATCATTGACACAGCTTTAACTTAAACCATACCGACAATATACTAAGAGGTTATCTTACAGAGTCTCATTGCAGGCAATGTTTTCCTTTCTTTTTCCTAAAGATCATGTACATGTACTACCTCCTTGGCTGGAGGCTGCACAAGAAATACTATGAGATGCAACTGGAAGGGGAAGAGCAGCTGACAAATATTGAAGACCAGTTAAAAGTAAGTGTGAATCTCCTATGATGACTGCAACACACTGATTTTCATAATCTAATAATGATTGATTTTCTTCTACAGAAAGCCAAAGAGAGCACGTATGTTCTGGCTCTAGATGGAGACACGGATTTCCAGCCTTCAGCTGTCATGCTTTTAGTGGATCGACTCAGGTTGTACCCTGAAGTGGGAGCTGCTTGTGGCAGGATCCATCCCACCGGCACAGGTGACTGATAATAATAATAATAATAATAATAATAATAGGAATTGTGTGGACACTATATTTCCTGCCAATGCCTTCATAGTCATATAGTATTATACCTATGAATTAAGAAATTATTTCATGCCAATATAAGTACGGTTTGTTAGTATATACAAGTTTGTTTGTTTGTTTGTTTGTTTGTTTGTTTTTTACAAAATTTGATTCAATCTCTTGTGCAGAAAAAGGAGCACAGTTTGGTGCCATGTGGCTGTATCTCTCCATTTTCTTTGGTTTCTCAGACATACTCTATGTTCTATCACATCAACATTGAGCAAATCATATTTAATAAGAATATAAGAATAAGAATTTGAGAAACCTTTAAAGTGCTCTACACAACTGTTATTTGGATGTATTTTCTGATTTGCTATTGAGTTTTTAGTTTGTTTTTATTTACAAGCTGCTGTAGAAAGCAGCATATAATTACCAAAAAAAAAAAGATTCACCAACATTTCACCTTTAAATAGGTTTTTAACAAATTTGCTTCCAATTTGGTCATTTTCCAATTCCCAGCCAACTAGTTAACTCTTCACTATCATGCAACATTCCAACAGCTACCAGATGGGGTAATCCACAGACCATGCAGTAAGGTGCAAACATCATTAAAAAGGGCTAAGGCAAGATCAGGATCATAAATGAACACTATGCCAAACAAAATATGAAACGAAAAATGTCTGCAACACATGAAACACTCTGCAGGAACGCATTTCAATAATACAAATTAATTAATAACAATTATATTATAATTATAATAGCAATATTGTTTCATACTTCACACCAGTGGTCACAAAGTTATAAAATATACAATGTACTGTACTTATTTTACTGGTTGTGACACTATACAGTATAAACAGGAAACAACAGAGCTTTAACTGTGTTTTTTCGCAGGCCCTATGGTGTGGTATCAGAAGTTTGAGTATGCTGTGGGTCACTGGCTCCAGAAGACAGCTGAGCATGTGTTTGGATCGGTGTTGTGCAGCCCGGGCTGTTTCAGTCTGATGCGTGCGGAGGCACTAATGAGTGACAATGTTATGAAGAGATATACAACAAAAGCAACTGAAGCTGGGCACTATCTACAGTATGACCAGGGTGAGTAAAATGTAGATTATGCATATACAGTACTGGTTTTTGGTCTTGCCCTTTTCGTATTTAGATTAGATGGATTTCCTTGAATTTCCTGGTGGTAATTTGCTGGTGCATCTTGGGAAATCAGCAAGCATCTCCCTATCCCAAAAGACTCAGCCTTTTTTTAAAAAAAATGCATTTTATACTTGCATGTCGCCATTATTATAATGAGTGCATATTTTCAACAAAAAAATGATAAGTCAGCAAATAATGTGTTTTTGTAGTGTTGTCAATATACAACAAAGTGAAGGGACATTACACAAATGACTCCCTTTTTTATTGCTGATTTCCATACTGTCCCAACTTTTTTGGTATTTGGGTTGGAAGTTTCTGCTTGTACTGTATGTCTCCAAGTTAGCTAAGATTTTTGATTCATCATAGCACACACTGTCAACTGCTGTCAATCTGATTTTGGAAAAGTCTTTTGATGATTTTATGTATGAGGAGAGCCTGAGAAATAAACAGGAGGCCAGCCCAGTGGTCAAGATAAATTTTTCTTTAGAAGTCATGGAGCAAAAAAAGGTTCTCTTTCATCTCTTGATGAATTAAATTTTATTGGATTTTGAGTGCTGTGACAAAACTCTTGTATTGCTGGCCTTGTGTGCAGCCTGACATCTGATCTTCCTCAGCCACCAATATGTTTATCTATATATGATCTGATGTATCTTGTGTATTCTTGCTCTGTGTACGCAGGTGAGGACCGCTGGCTGTGCACATTGCTCCTGCAGCAGGGATGGCGAGTGGAGTACAATGCTGCATCTGACTCCTACACCAATGCTCCACAGGAATTCAAGGAGTTTTACAACCAACGGCGGCGCTGGGGCCCGTCCACCATGGCCAACACTCTGGACCTTCTTTCCAGCGGCGGTATCACTGCGAAACTGAACAAGTCCATTTCACGACCATACATTCTCTACCAGACTATCACCATGGCCGCCTCTATCCTGGGACCAGCTACAGTTTGCCTCATGATTGCAGGTGAGTTTCATTACTGTATCTAGACAGATAGACAGACAGGCAAGAATGTGCAAGGAAGAGCATTCAGATTAATAAAAATAAAACATAAAAATATTCAGGACGAAAGTATGATAATATAGTAATATTGTGTAAAATGTGAGTTAAGTTTATATGAACGACTTTATCAATCGTAAAGATTATTATAAGTCATAAAGATATCATTGAAAAGTTCTGACCAATGTAGAAAGAAAACCTTTCTTTAATTTGTATTGATTATAACTCATATTATGAAGTTTAATAGATTCTAATTTATTTGATGAGACAGTGAAAAATTGTGGTTGGGTGGGGTAGGGGAGTTTGTTCAGTCGGCATACTCAACCCTAATGTTCAGATAACCTTCTAATTTTTCTTCAGTATTAGGCACGAATGTTAAACACTGTGATGCAATTATGAAGGCAGTAGTTAAAATACAGCAATTAGAATAAATAGGAGAAAAATACAGCAATACATATGTGCATAGCATTAGTTATCTGTTTCTTATGTAAAATTCACCTCTCTTTTCAACAGGAAGCTTTAAATTTGTCTTCAACGTAAACGCCAATGCTGCTCTTGTGATGGCGATTGTTCCTCCTGTAATCTACATGATACTCTGCTATTATCTCGGGCAGGCAAAATCAGATTTACAAATCAGAATTGCGGCCGTCATGAGCGTAATCTATGCTTTTTTAATGACTGCAACCATCTTATCCATTATAGGTAAGTGGAGTTTTCATTTAATTCAATATTTTTCTTTTACTGAGCAGGTGGTTCAGTTACCACAAGTCAGTACACAATGAGAAGGGTTCCAGCAGGAAGAGCATCTGGTGTAAAACCTGTGACTAATCTAATATGCAAAGTGGAAACAAAACGACTATGGAGTTTGTAAAACAAATATTTCATTCGCTTTCCCCAATAAATAATTCTGTGGTGTAATATACAGCACTCAGGTCAGCGTTGCCATCTCACATTTCCAGAAACTTAAATTATATCCTAAGCTATATCCTGTGACTCTAAACAGGATAAAGCTATGAATAAAGCTATTATATTGTGGCCCTGTCCTTATCTCATAACTTCATTTGATTGCTAATCTGATTTTCTTTATATGTTTAGGGGACATGGTATTGCAGCAGACTTTTATGACCCCGAGCGGCTTATTCTTCATTGGCATAAGCCTTATGTACATTTCCACGGCTCTTCTTCATCCTCACGAGTTCCATCTCATCATCTTCGGTGCCCTTTATGTCATCTGCATCCCGAGTGGCTACCTGCTGCTGACAATTTACTCCATGGTCAACATGAACAACGTGTCCTGGGGCACACGTGAATCTGCCTCCCAGTCCACTGAAACCGAGGAGAAAAGCAAGAAAAAAGTCAAATGCGAGAAACTGCTGAAACTTTGTGGCTATAACTTTGAGTTTGAGGTGAACAAAGAAGTGAAGGAGATGTGTGCTGTGCCGGAGAATGCACTTCAAGCCACAGATTTGAAAACTGAAACAAAAGTGGAACCCGTGGAACCTGTAGAAGAGTAAGATATATTAACTAATATATTATTAATTTGATGTCACCTTAAGCTATTTTACCTGTGAAACTATTGTGACTGAAGAGATGTACTTGTTTTGTTTTTTTCAGGCGCATCATTGGGGACTGTGAGTGCACATACAGTACTTTTTCGACCATTCTTATTATACACAGCACAACAATTTAATATGTTGACTGATGAAGCTTTTTATTGTATTTCTTTTTTTTTTTATAGTTTTCATTCAACAGTTGACAGAAAAGTCTCCTGACCTGGGCCTTAGGGAGCACAGATTTACTTTGGTGGGTATTACCAAAAATGCCTTATTTCACATCGCGAACTCTCTTACTGGCAGCATGGTGACTAACTGATTAGCACTGTTGCCTTGCACCTCCAGGGTCCAGGTTTGATTCCCAACTCGGGGTCTGTGTGCATGGAGTTTGCATGTTCTCTTGATGTGTTTCCTCAGTCTACTCCGGTTTCCTCCCACAGTCTAAAGACATGCAGATTAGGCTAACTGGCATTCCAAAATTGCCCATAGTGTGTGAATGCACGTGTGAATGTTTACCGGAGGTCCTACCACGGTCGTAAAATGGGAATAAATGCAACGCCAATCACCATTGACCGAGTTGGACCTCAGAGGTTCCTAGATGGATGGAATCTCTTACTGCTTTAACTGTACAAATCTTTTGACCGAATCATGTATTTTCACATTTCATAACCTCGCAGTCACTAAATCATTTGTCCAGTTTTTATGGCTACTGATTCCTAGATCTTTTTGATGCCAAAATCACCTTGTTTGGTACAAAAACCAGCGGATGACTAAAAATCCTAATAACTTTTTACTTTTTTTTCCTTCTTTTTTTCAGGAAGAAGAAACGTTTTGGAATGACCTAATCAAACAATACCTAAAACCATTAAGTTCTGATAAACAAAAGGAGGAAAAAATCAAAGTAGATCTGAAAGACATGCGCAACAAGGTTTGTCAGTGGGATGTCAATGGAAAATTAAGGATGGATGACATTTGACTATATAAAATCTTTATTTAATAAATATATGAACTGCTTTGTGTCATGATAATATTTTTGTTAATATGAAGTTTTTATGATACTTGATTAATTCTTGACTTTGTGAAATGAATAATGAACTTTTTGATTCTTTTCACACATTTCCCTATCTTTAATTATATAATTGCACAATTAAATAAAAATGTCAAACAGTATTTTTGAATTTAACATAACTGAATAACTGTTGGCAAATGCCTAGGAGAGATATTATTGGGAATATTTGAATAATGATATAACTGAGTGATCTCTAATTATTCTCTTTATATTTTCAGGCAACATTTGTGTATTTTATCTGTAATGCCCTGTGGCTTGTGGCTACTTTCTTTCTGCAATCCTTGGGCACCACTGTGAGCATCAGCATCCCAAAAATCTATACCAATGGAACTGTTGATCCTAATGCACATCTTTTTATTGATCCAATTGGACTGATGTTCCTCATCAGTTTCGCTTGCCTCCTTGTTGTTCAGTTTATAGCTATGCTGTGGCACAGGTACCTAAAATATGAATCTTTTGTTGTACACCATTTAAAAGTGCTCAGGATCATTTTTATTAATTTCCATATGTATGCTTTCCTTTAGAATCCAGACCTTAATCCATTTTATTGCTTACATTGGAACCGAGGCTGTTTTTAACAGGAAAGTGAACAAGGACAACAGCATGCCTCTGATGAATGAAGAAAATGTAAGTTTGTTTGTTTGTTGTTAATTGGTATTTCCAAAATTATACATGCATTGGAATGATCTACTGCTTTAATATGTTTGTTAACCATGATAACAAACATATTTAATAACTTGATTAATATTTGTCTTCAGAATTTTCTTTAGGAGGGAATAAAAAACTTATTAAAAGCCTACAAGAAGATGACGGACCTTCCAAAAGAACCTCTAGACCACACAGTACCTGCTTATTGGAAGTGGAATAATTGAGGCCTTTTAAGCACTTTTTGTTACTTATGTTTCAACTGTAATTATTATTATTATTATTATTATTATTATTATTATTATTATTATTATTATTATTATTATTATTATTATTATTGTTTTTGTTGTTGTTGATGATGATGATGTACCTTTGATTGAAATTGTGCTGTTTCTCCTTCAGTGTGCCATGTACTGTATAATCTTAAAGTTAATGTGTACAAAGGCAATAATTAACCTGTCTAAGACTGACTGACAGATCATAAACTTCTAGTATTCAACAATAAACCACTGCAAACAACTATGGCATGAGAACAATCCTTTCCACCACACCTCTGTACTGCAATGTGACTTCACCCACAATTTAATGCCACACACATATGCATCATACGGTTCAACAAGAAAACAAGTCACGAGTCATGACATGAATTACCAGTTGAGCCCTTTTCAAATATGAATGAAATTTTTCATGCAACAACAAGATCAATTCTTTTGAAAATAAATGCTGTGATCCTTATTTGAATCCAGTACGAGAATGAATTTAGAGAAGCGAAACTGCTCAGCCGGATAGTGTCGAAAGGAACCAACAGAGCATTATTAAATCAAAATAATGTCACAAGCTGACATAAAAACCTTTGTCAAGCTTTTTATGCATGCTGTAGTAGCACGGGCATGACCTGGAATCAGAAAAATTTAATAAATAAATACAAAACTATAAATTAATGAAAAAAAATTTTTTTTTATTAATTAATAGTTAGAAGAAACTCCTAATCAAATCAAATTCTAGGAGTGTCCATGAAACACGTATAAAGGTGTAACTGCTTATTGCAGGTTTTCATTTTAGTCACGTCTTAGTTATTAGGGCTGTTATTTATTTAATTGTTGCTTTGGAGACATAACCTGACATACGGAAACAAATGGTGTTGGTATTGACTCTCTGCAAAGCCAATCTGTACTTGTTTTAATAGTACATAAGTTCCTTCATACATTTGTGAAATTTAGATATTACTAATGATTGTACATGTTAAGACTTTTTTTTAATGAATTTACACATGGTAACTGTTTTTAGACAGTGGGACAATACATGAATTTTAATGATGACAGCTGTTTAAATATATAAGTGACATGTGTACCTTTTACACTGTCAAACATAAGGAATCCAGTTAGTTTTGATGTTTTGTCTATTTTTATGAATAATCCCCTAGTAAAAGGATTGAAAATACAGTAACAGGTTTGACTGGTGTAACAGCAATGTATGTTGAAAGACAAGATAAAAGAACAACAGCAGGAAGACTAAAATGAAAGACCTAAGAAATACAGTTATGAAACCAATGCATATTTTTTCCTGACACCTACAGTAAAAATGGAAGGCAAAATAAAGTATTACACAATGAGTTCGAACCATACCCTTTCTCTGATTTTGACAAAACAACCAGGTAAGCAACACATTGAAAGGATATAAAAGATAACATGATTTGTCAGATCAGGCTACCTTCTTCCACTTAGTCCAGTTTTGATGCTTACATGTCCATTGTAGGTGCTTTCAGTGGTCGGCACTGGTCAGTATGGCAGAGATGCACTGTTTTCTGACGCCAGGACATCATAACAAGCATATCATTCTACAGTAACTTTTCAATGTGATCGGTCCAGAAGGGGACATGATCCTTGGGTGCTCATGACCCTGTAACAATTTACCAGTTTTCTATCTCTTGACTACTTTAGGTACCCGCAGGGCTTGACATTGGCACCCGCCCACCCGCCAAATGCGGGTAAAATTCGGCTGTGGCGGGTAATAACTTTAGTCT
>JAQMYL010000013.1:9649808-9662301 GCA_030014365.1 Clarias pachynema | reverse complement strand
CAATGTAGAATTACAGTAATTAACCATAATTATGAAATAATAAATTAATGTATTTTAACAGTTTATCTACATTTTTTTAAATTACAGTTTATTTCTGTTGTTTAACAGATATTTTCTGGCGCCCCTGCTGCCAGAAAATTACCGTTTTTTAACATTTTTTTTTTTTACAGTGTGTGTGTGTGTGTGTGTGTGTGTGTGTGTGTGTGTGTGTGTGTGTCCTGTGATGATTGGCACCCTGTCCTGTACCCCGTCTCATGCCCTAAACCTCCTGGTATAAGCTCCAGGCCCCCCGTGACCCTGAATACTGGATAAAGCTGTATAGACAGTAAGTGAGTATTCACTCTTCAAAAAGATTTTTTAAGATCGTGAGAAAAATAATAAATAATGATGAAGCTTTGGACAAACTAAGGGTACACAGTTAGCTAGCTAATAAAGATGTATAAAATTTCAGTTATTAGTGATTACTAGCTCGAATAACATTATATAGTACTGAAATGTACTTTGGTGCTGTATAGTTTAATTATGATCCTCAGATGTAGAACTACAGGGTGGGTCAAAATTAACTATGCAATATTTAATAGCTATTAAAGTTGTAGTATGATTGAAACCCCACCCTGGTGCGGCACCCTATTTGGCTCTGCACTGTGCGTGTGTGGTTAGACCAGCATTTTGCAGGACGTTGGCTGGGATGACGTGGACCTCTTGATCTCACTCCATTTTTTTCCTGTGGGGCTACACAAAAGAGGAGTTGTACAAGACAAAGCCCTGCACACTAAAGGACTTGGATGCATGAATTTAGGAGGGTCTCAACAATATCCCAAATATCACTGGAGCCCCACCCTGGTTCACCACCCCATTTAGCGCTCACTGTGCGTGCGTGGTTTTCCAGGACATTGGCTAGAAGGACGCAGACCTCATGAATGGCCAGATCTCACTCCATGTGGTTTTTTTCCTTGTGGAACTACACAAAGGAGGTGGGTACAGGACAACAGTTTGAATTCACTAGAATTTTCTTTTTGTACAAGATCTCTGAGTCAGTGATTAAAAAGAAAGATTGCATAAACATACAGTATAAGACAGGAAATAAATAGTTGAAGGATTTAAGCTGTCAGATTATACACACTCCATTTTTTCCTGTGGGGCTACACAAAAGAGGAGTTGTACAAGACAAAGCCCTGCACACTAAAGGACTTGGATGCATGAATTTAGGAGGGTCTCAACAATATCCCAAATGACTTCCTTGAGAAAACTGTGCTTTCCACCCCCCAGCCATTTGATGAAAGTGGTTGACGCCACCGGTGCCAATGTTGAAATTTAAAGATTTCGGCATTAAATATTAAAGCTTAGTTACTTTTAGTCACTGTAGCTACGGTGTTTTATTGGTTTTCTGTCACGTGAAGGCCCAGAAACCAGTGACTGTCAGCCCTCTCCACCTCAGTCGCTTTCATATCAGGGGCGGTGTTTCTTTCTGAAGTCCATGATAATTTCTTTGGGCTTGTCTATGCTGATGATGAGGTAATTTTTCTCTTCATAGACAAGAATGTTTTTGACTTAATGGGGCCCAGGATGGGTGTATCATCTGCATATTTAATAATTAAAGTATTGTCCTGGGTGGTGAGGCAGTCATGGGTGTACAGGTTGTAGAGTTTGGGTCTAAAGCAACATCATAAGGTGTCTCTGTACTCATTTTAAGCTCAACAGAAACCTTGTCTTGCATCCTCACCACCTGTGGACTGTCTAATGTCTAAAGTTCAGAATCCAATTACAATTGGAAGTTAGGACTCCCAGGTCTATAAGGTTTACTAACAGCTTTCCCAGGCGGATGATATTGAAGGCAGAATAAAAGTCTAAGTAGAGTATTGTGTATGATGTAGGGCCATGGCCACCACATCATCAATTGAATGGATATGTGACAATACCAGTTTTTCTAAGCTCTTTGTGGCAACCAATGTAAGTGCCACTGGCCTGGTTTCTTTAGCACTGGTATGATGATGCCAGACTTGAATAAATATGGGATGACTGCTTGTGTGAGATACAAGTTAAATATGTCCGTATACACACCTGCCAGCTGCTCAGAACAGGTTTTTAGTACTCCTGGTGATGCACCATCAGGTCATACTGCTTTGCAGGGGTAACTCAATTCCGAATGTTCAGGACCTGTGTGTGTTTCATCTGGAGTAGAGTATTCTCTGGGGGCAGTGGAATTTTGAGGGGGTGTCTGTGTTCAGTCTGTAGAATCTGGAATAGAATTTGTTGAGGCTGTCTGGCACGGTGATGTTTTGGGTGTTGGTTCTTCTGTACTTGGCCAACTAAATAGGTTATAATGTACAGTAGATTATAATTAGATGTGCCAATAAATAATTACTAGTGTACAATTATGCTTATTTATAGGTGTTTTTTTGACAGAGAATTCTCGTAAAAAAGAAATTTAGATGGGAATGAGGCAAGAAAAGAAGGCATTTGAAAATTTATTATTCTTTCTTCTGGACTACAACATGTAAAAAAAATTTAAGTAAGACCATGGATGTTGAAGTGACTTTCTTCTATCATTTTTCCAGATGCTCAGTATTGTATCCTGTTGCTATCTTGGAGGAAGCACATATTACTAACACAACATTCATCTTCCCCAGGTTTTAGTTTTCATATAATAAGGGAGTTTAATTTCACTTTAATGTCAAATGTTTCCAGGGATAATTAGAAACAATAAAATCTTTGTGGTACACACCTAAAGCTTAAGTAACATGCATTTAAAAAGCAAAAAAAAAAAAAAAAAACAGACTGCAGCATAAAGAGAAGGTTTACATATTGCACAAGTGAGAGTGCATCTGGAATAAATAAACAGCGTAAAAGATTAAATTAAAATAAATTTTAAACATTTATAGCACAGGGCAAGTTGGTAAACAACAGTACTGTATGTGGATGATTGGAAACAGCACTAAATGCAAAAAGATGCAAAAGTAGTAAATAGAATAGTGCAAAAATGTATTTAACAACATATTCATAAAGAATACCTAAGAATATTAGAAGATACTGTATATGCTATATGCAAGTGTACAGTTTTAAATTGCATGACAGTTACAACAGTTTGTCTGTTGGTTGGTTGGCCAGAGTTATGCACTGTGGTGCTTTGGAGAAATATGTCAGGGGTGGATCAGCTAGCCTGTGGGAATTAGCAATACCAAAATGGAAAAAAGATTGGGGGGGAATTGTTCAGTGTTCCTTTTATAATGACATTATGGCAAAAAAAAATTGTTTTATAACAACTCATTTGTTTTATAATAACTTATCTGTGGGATCAAACCAGATGGGGAAGTTTTTACTTCAGTAAGCCTTGGAAGCCCATGACCCTATTGTCAGTCTACCAGTTGTCATTCCTTGGACCACTGTTGGTATGGACTAACCACTAAATACTGAAAAACAACACCCCAAAACCTGAAGTTTTGGAGATGTTCTTACCCAGTCCTCTAGCCATTACAATTTGGCCTTGTCAAAAGCACTTAAATCCTTACACTTGTCTGTTTTTGCTGCCTCCAACACATCAGCTTTGGGAACTGACTGTTTAATTACTGTTATATAGTTACCAGTAGTATAAAAAAGTAGCAAAAATGGACAAGTGTAAGGATCTGAGTGACTGTAGGGTTGTGGTGTGTTTCTTAGTACTCAGTGGTTACCTACGTACCCACTGTGGTCCATGGAAGGACAACCGGTAGACCGACAATAGGATCATGGGCTTCCAAGGCTTATTGAAGAGAAGGTTTGCCCATCTGTTCTTACTACTATATTGACTTTTTCAAATTGTGTCTTGAATTGGCTTTTCTGAGGGATCAGGCTTAACCTTTGGTCTCAAAGGCAGGTTTGAGCTTTAGATGCCCATTATCCTGTCACCAGTTTACTCATATATTTAATAATCAATGTTAATGTCACATGGTTTCATTGTACCCAGTATAATGATAGTATATTATATAAGATATTTTTATCTTTTCTTGTATATTTTGTGTTTGGTTTGCAGTCTCCCTCTACTGGTTCATACCTTTTATGCCTCATACACTCTTGCTTCTTCCTCACTCTCCTTCAACTGCTACTGTAAGTGGTATTATGTCTCAAGCACTACCCAAATTACAAAAAGGGTCAAATATGGACTAATATTAAAACTCCATAAGCAAGAATGTTTTTGTCCTATGATCTTTTATTTAAGCCATACAATCAGGCATAGAAATAGGGATAATGGGCAGAGAATATTCTAGGGATAATGGGCAGAGAATATTCCAAAGATGACACAGGGATTAAGAATCCATTTTAGTTTAAAATATTCAAGAAAAAAAGAAGCAACCTACATGGTGTTTAATGTTTTCTATGGACATCTTTATTTTTCTAGGGCTGGTCAGAGTCTAGAGTATCCTTTGTGCAAACCCAAGAGGACTTCCCTGGACCATACCTTTCAGAATATTCAAGATTCAATGTGTAGTGAAAAGAACTTGTTGGGCACCCTATGGAAGAAAAGGATCAGTTCTGGGTACTTACTCCTAATAAAGTCAGAAAAAAAATTAATAATTGAAATGGGGATGAAATGAAAGAGGTAGTTTTAGTCTAGAGTCCCATCCAAAAATGTTGCAACAGCAAGGTTATTTCTTTCGTTATTACTGTACAAGGAAAACATTGTGGTTTAAGATCAAAAGAATAATATGACCTATGAATAGGTTAGAATTTCAGCTTTCATTGTTTACATCACACACAACTTAGAACATGACACCTTTGGTTTTAACCCACCCATTTCTTAATTAATGAAAATAATGAAACAGGTGACTGACAGGTATGTTTTGATGTTTTGTTACTCAGGTGTGACCTATTAAATTTCTTGCTTTTAAAATAGGAATAGCTCGGAATGTCTACTCAAGGTTTGAGCACTGGGTTTCGAAATCAACAAAAAAGCAGAGAACTGTTTATTTTTTTGGAATGTCAAAAAAGACAAACAACTAGTGTACTAATAAACTGACCACCCAATGTGGATCTTGTAGTGTTGGATAAAATATTTTGCATTGGTTCATTGCATTCATTTAAAACCTTAAAAATCACCAAAACAATGTCTTGCATCCAAATAAAGAAGAAAAAACTTTTATCTACCCATCCATCCATCCATTAACCCATCCATCCATCAGCTGCTGGCCACAACATCAACACACCATTACAGTGTGTTGTAAGCAGGCTAGCTGATTAAATGTTAAAACAATTAAAAATGGGAAGTGTTAGCTTGATGGTTTAATGAGTGGCAGGTCATGATTTCATGATTTTCCAAGGCCCACTGAGCAACACCCATAACCATCAACTCTTGAGTTATATGTAAGATTAATTAAGATTAATTAATTAAAAGTTTATCACTCCGTATTAGGGCGTCTGCCAAATGACAGCAAATAATGTGAATAGTCCCAGGTACATTGCAATCTTGCATCACGGCTTCACCTACCTTTAGATTATAGGGTTATGCAAACAACCACAAAAGCTTCTTAATCCTAACCAACACTTCCAGTTTAAATTTGCCATACAGTAGTAGACACCAATAATCAGAGCAAAGCAAGTTGACACAAGTAAGAAGCGTTTCATAAAATGCTTCCAACAAAAACTTCAGCCTATAATTCACATCATGTTAAAGCCTGTAAGAGATTAAATAATTTCATTTACATATATAGTATGGGAACATACATTTGCAACTATTGTACATCTGCATCCTCTTTTTTTTTTCTTGAGTATACAATGGAGTTGTAGAGGATTCATATAACACACATACACACAGTAGCAGTCCAAAGTTTGAACGCACCTTCTCCTTCAGGGATTTTTCTTTGTTTTTATAATTTTAAACCCTGTATATAATACTAAAGACTTTGAAATGATGACAAAATAAAATATGGAATAATGTGGTCAGCAAAAATTTTTATTAAATAACCCAGAATATATTTTCAATTCTGCTACTTTTCGCTTTGATTACAGCTTTGTACACTCTTGGAATTCTCTTAGTCAGCCCCATAAGGTACAGTATGGTATCACAAGGTAAATATGGTATCATAAGGTAAATTACCTGGTATGATTTTCTAACAATCTTAAAGGAGTTCATAGAGGTGCTGGGTACTTTTTGGCTGCTTTTCCTTTACTCTCCAGTCCAACTCATCTTAAACCATCTTACTTGGATTTTGTTTGAATGGTTGTGTTGGCCAAATCATCTGATCCAGCATTCCATCACTCTGTTTCTTGGACAAATACAGTAGCTCTCACAAACCTAGAGGTGTGTATTTGTTGGAAAATAAATGATGGTCCCATTACGTGCAAACCCGATGGTATGGAATGTCGCTACAAAATGCTGTGGTTGCCATGCTGGTTAAGTGTGCCATAAATTTTGAAAGTCACCAACAGTGTCACCAGCAAAGCACCTGCACACCATCTCACATCCTCCTCCATACATTGTGGAGCAATGTGAAATTACTTGGTCAGACAGCATTTCAGCAGAAACACATCATTCCCCCTGTCAAGCAGATAATTAGAGAAGTATGTAAAGAAGAATAGGCCCAAATTCTTTCGCAGTGATGAATGTCATGTGGAAAAGTCATACAGAAAATGATTACTTAAAGCTATTGCTGATATATGTGGATCTACAAGCTATTGAATCATGGGGGTACTTACTGCAATATTGCCCACATGTTCTTTTTTCTTTTTGGCTTCATTTTAGTTAAATAAATAATGGCACGGTGAAAAAAGTTAAGTTATATGTTGTCTGAGGTTGTATTTGCCTAATACTAAAACCCGCTATGATCAGATGACTTTTATTAGGCTTTTACACAAAAACACCTAGAATTAAACTATGATGTACTAACTTTTGAACATGACTGTAGATAGTAAAAAATGTACTATTGTAAATAGTCACATACTGTATATGCATTAAAGTAAGTCAGTAGCTTAAAATATTTATACACTCGTTCTGCTTCCCTATTGTATTACCTTTAAATATGGTGATGATATTTTACTGTTCTCTTAACAGTCCCTCGTACATTTTTTTCAGGAGCTGTTAATGGTCTTTGCCCTATATATGAAGAAAACATTTCCTGCTCAAACCATGGAGGGAATCTCTGCTCAGATGATCCTTGTACCTGTTTATGGCTTTGTGGATTGTAAATGAGGTAGTGTTAAGGGTCCAGTCATATCTCAAGGAAGAAGACTTAATATAAACCACAGTCTGGATGCGACTTCATTTTTGACAGTTCATGGAGTAGCAGAACACCATGGAGGAACTGAAAAATAGGGGACGAAAAAGAGAGGGGAGGCACAGGTACCATGCGATAAACCTTTTTAACTTTTATATGGTATATTCATTTGAAAAGTTGGACAGACGTTATGTATAATTTTAGTATATTTTATTGAACATCTTGTTTGATTTGATTACTCTTAAGAACTATTAAGTGTCAGAGTGGCCTACATGTACAGTAGTTCCAGGATATGGCCATGAAAGTAGCATATTTCAGATCAGCTTACACTATAGAGAATATGTGCTTATTATTTTCACCCAGAATAATGATAAAATATGCCAGTGCATCTCAAAATAAATTATGCATTAATGCTTTTACAGGGATACATGGGATCCTTTTCAGCTAAATCCTGTTGGAGCTGAGAAAGAAAAGAAGAGAACATGTTTGATGTTAATGCAGCACTTCATGGCAGTGGTTGTAGGCTTAATGGTCTTGACCAGTGCCGTCATCAGCAAGGTGAGTTGTACTGTAACACTGAAATTTTCTCAGAATCCTTATATAATTCATTAGTCATTTAACACATAGTTCTCAGAATTATCTTCATAACAGCAGCCACACCTGTTTTTATTTAATTAAACTCAGATTACATCTGACCTGATATCAAGTGCTTACTGTATCTACACATTTATGATAGCGCTGAGCTATGGATACTTTGTACTCTGTAATCTATATCGTCTTGAATGTTTCTGAATGTTCCCACCCTCACTGGTACACAGCAGTAATATCCTAGCAACATGTAGATAGAACGAACTGATGGCGTGATGACTTGGCAACTTAGTACAGTAATAAGCAACTTGGCAATAAGGAAATAAATCGAGACGGTAAAGGCAATTTTAGGAATCACGGGGAATGCAAATTTAAACAATGTCATGAGAGATAACTGAAGGATATTTCATTTAATCTGAAATATCGTCTTGGTTATTTCTAAACACCTGACTTTTTTTTTTTTTTTAATGCACTACATATTGTATAGTGCTGTAAAAAGTATAAGACTGCTGCTACAAGTCAATTACTTTGTTTCTCTTCAGTTTTTTTTTTTTTTTTTTATTCCTATAGGTTGTGTTGCTTTTTTTTTTTTTAGATCTTTTAACTCTAAGGCCACTAAGATTTGGACAATTCTTTTTCATTTAATAAATGAAATCATCACTTAAAAACTGCATTTTATATTTACTCAGGTTATCTTTGTGAAATATTACAATTTGTTTGATGATATCAATCATTGAAGTGGGACAAATATGGAATAACAGAAAAAAATCAGGAAGGGGGCAAATATTTTTTCACAGCACTAAATATCAGGGAGTCTCTTAAACTTGGCATTCAATGTTTGAATGTTTAGAAAAAACATTAAGCCTACTTTTTAAAGGAAAAATCTTGCATATTAATCTTTTGTTACATAATGTAATCATTACTTGAATCCAAATTATACTGTAATGAAATTCTAAGTTGACTTTTCAAATTGAAAACTTATTTCCGCAACATCTGTCAAGTTTCGTTGGACAGTGATTTGCGGTTTCCTACATTACCAACGGTCATTTGACTACATAGTAAATATTGGTGACAGTGGAATTATGCACTGCTTGATCGTCGTCATTAGTCTATCCATCTCTCACCTGCTGCTCTGTTCACTTTGCTCAAACCGTTATGCTGTCAAAGAAAAAAACAGTCACTGGTGCCTCCTATTAATTTCCTTCATGAATGCACTTGACAGGGTCTGCATGTGGCATAATAACATAATGCTCCTTTGCTCACATACTGTACTTCAAGCAATTCTAAATCCCACAGTCACCAATATTCACCATGTAGTCCAATGACAATTTTAGGTAATCAAGGAAACGGCTAATCTAATCTGTGTCTTGATTTTGATAACATTTAACAGATGTTGAGGAAGGAAGATTGAATGTGAAAAGAGAATTAGAATTTCATTTCAGTATAATTTAGATTCAATTGTTGATTACGTTAGCTATTAATATTACTATGCAAGTCAATGTGCACTTGAAATATATGGTAGCATTGATGTTTAACTAATATAACACATCTTATTGCAGGGTTCTCTCCTAACACTAGTCACACTTTCAAGTCCAAAGTCCCTGAGGAGTTCTATAGACAGGCAGTTCTACACGCTACTGTTGATGTGCGCGCTGGTAACACCCAATCTGCTGGTGTTCCTCAAGTGTCTGTGGAAATGCGCCTTCAAACGCTTCGTTCGACCTAACATGAAAACCCTGGGGATTGTGAGTTGATCTAATGCAAATACAGTGAAGGTTAAAAAGTTAATTTACTGTTCAGAGAATAATTATATTTGTCTCCATCCATTTGTCTTTCAATATTCTGTATTTGGTCATTATCATTTGCTGTTCAAAAAGAAAGATGAGAAATCTGTTGGTCTTTCTAAATCAATGTCTAATCTATGCAGTTATCCTCAGGTCTGAAGCTACCCGTGTTGTTACTGTATATCTTATTGCAGATTTCAGTGATTGAGGTCCTGGTTGCACTGGGGACCGCGATCTTGGTTCTTATTGTGATGCCTCAGTTTGACGTGCTCACCAACCTTTTCATATCCGGAGGAGTCTGCATTGGCACTGCCATTTTACATGCTGTACTTCGCCTTCAGATGGAACGCTGGATGATCATCTTCCCTATTTGCTCCATCATTCTAGTGTTTATCGGTTACGGTCTGCTGGTTACCGATTACTACGTGCGAATATCTTCTTATGTCTCCAACCAAAACGAAGACTGTTACTACTATGTTGGCCTCGCCATATTCGCCTCTATTCTTATCTCTCTTAACTGGTGGGAGAATTCTCTACAGGCCAGCAATAATATTCAGGATATGTTAACTGAGTTAGATGACTTCAGAGATTCTGTCTTCATGATCACCAGTCTCATGAGGATTGCTGTCACACTTGGGGTATACTTCCTTTATTATTGCCTAATAGCTGAGACACGCATCGAGTGGGATGCTTTTACAAAAATCACAGAAAATACCCTAGAGGTGGGCCTTGGGGTGTTTTTACTCCAAGCCTTCTGTTCCGCTGCCTGTCACTGGTTTGGAGTTGTGGCCTGCAAAATCCATGCTGTAAGGATGAGCTTTGCCATGCCAGTTTCTTTGACTGGTCCTGTAACACTGATTGTGGGCGTAACACTTTTCCTGACTCAAGCGAACACCTTGTCTGTAGGAACAGAAACGTCATACTTCTCAACAGCAACAGCGAACTACACGCCAATTGACAACCCCTTTCTGAACTTTTGCTATGGGCTTGTGAAGTTCAAGGTCTCTAATAGCACTCCATTGATCCTCTTGGAACTCTCCAACAGTATCTGCCAAACAACACTGAACAGCCATTATGCACTCTGGCCTTTCACCATGCTTGCGCTTGAGGGAGTCTGCATGTGGCTTGGATTGATCGCGTGTACACATTATGTTTGGAGCATGGAAGTGCCTCGTATCGAAAGGACATCCCAGCTGTTTGTGCGACGGATGTACGAATCTGCTTTCATTGATCAATCTCTGCTGCTGAACACCAAAATGAAAGTGAAGAGCCCTGAGAGGTAGCGTGATTCATTTTACTTGGCTATGAACAACAAACTTGTCCACCATGAGTGTGTTTTACATTTTTGTAAATGTATGTCTTTCAGCTTTGATGAGCTCGAGAGTTGTGTCATTTATCTCTGTGCAACAATGTGGCATGAAACATATGATGAGATGCTTAAGATCCTTACCTCAATGTTCAGGTAAAATTTACTTATTGTATTGGGTTACAGCATGAACTTTGGTCTATCTGGCTCTCACTCCAATTTGTCGTGGTTTTAGACTGGACAGGTACAGAGGTGATCCAAAGGAAAAGCACAATGATTGCTTTGACTTTGAATCCCATATTTATGTCGATGATGCCTTCATGCTAGATAAAGACTCCGGGAAAAAGTTGATCAATTCATACGTGGAAGATCTAATAAATGTGGTCATGGAAGTATACAGGTAACAACCATCGAAAAAATGACAATGTTTGTGCTCAACTGACTGTTGCATCATTAAAAGTTGAATTTCTATGCTGTTTAGGGTATTTACAAACAAAGAGCCTGATGAAGTGTCTATCATTGATACTCCTTATGGTGGCCGGATTGTATTTGTGCTACCAGAGGGAAATATGTTATACATCCACCTCAAGGACAAAGGGCTGATACGAAACAAAAAGAGATGGTCACAGGTGAGATGGAAGCCATGGAAAATAAGCTGTTTTAAAATTATGATCATATGTATGAACCTTTAATATGTCATATTTTTATTGATTTTTATTTGCAGATAATGTACATGTATTATCTCCTGGGTTGGAAGGGCTACATAGTAAAAAATCCCCAAAAAATCACTGTAAGCCTTCTTCTAATGCAATATGTTACAGGGTTTGCATATTAATTATATGCTTGGCAAATCAAATCATCGTTCATATGGACTTTTGTTTATGTGTGCCAACAGAGACAGAACAATATATCTCGTGCGAGTCTCATATCACTGGATGGCGAGGCTTACCTCTTACCCAGCTTTGACAATGATAGCAAAAGGAAACACATATCAGATGACAACACATATATCTTGGCTTTGGATGGAGACACTGACTTCCACCCCACTGCTGTGATTTTACTGGTTGATCGTCTTCGAATGTATGATAATGTAGGTGCTGCTTGTGGAAGAATTCATCCAACCGGAATGGGTAAATATTTCCGTCCTTCAGTCATCTCTCCAACTCAAAATTCATCTGATTCAGATACTGTAGTGATAAATGGTCATATTTGTATACAGGGCCAATGGTGTGGTACCAGAAGTTTGAGTATGCTGTGGGTCACTGGCTACAGAAAACAGCAGAGCATGTTTTTGGGTGCGTGCTTTGCAGCCCTGGATGCTTCAGCTTGTTCAGAGGGTCAGCTCTAATGGATGACAATGTGCTGAAGCGATACACCACAAAGGCTACCAGGGCCTCTGAGTATGTTCAATATGACCAAGGTAAGAAAACGCAATTTATGCTATCATAAGGAAAATCTCAATTTCTTCCATTTCAAGAAATAAAAATGGTAACAATGTCAACTTTAGAATCTAGAATCCAGAAGATTAAATTTACACAAATTTAAAAAAAAAGGCCTTAATCACTGAAAGTCTTCAGAAGAGCCTCAGATTCAAGAGGTTTTTAAAGTGGGGAGAGGTGCATTTCAGT
>JAQMYL010000013.1:9628919-9649481 GCA_030014365.1 Clarias pachynema | reverse complement strand
ATGCGTGCGATTAAGCGCTGATTCTACGTAGGAAAGTAAAGAGGAGGATCACGATGCTCAACATTCCGGAGCCCAAATCCCATTTAAATTAAATTAACAAATATTATAAGTAAATAACAATAGCCCACGTTTAGAAAAGCATTTTTATTTAGATTATAAAAAATAATCCTGATAGACCAATAAAAAGTGGAACATAATTATGAAGTGGAAGGAAAATCATATATTTTATGGATTATTTACAAAGAAATATCTGAAAAAAAGTGTGGCTTGAATTCGTATTCAGCCTCTCTAAGTCCATACTTTGTAGGACCTTGTGTCTCTACCAGCTTTGCACATCTTTGCACGTCGTCCTGCTAACAGACTGTCCACATTCTAACAGGTTTTCTTCTAAGATTGGCCTGTATTTAGCTGTATCCATCAACATGATGCTGCCACCATCATGTTTCATGGTGGAGATGATGTGTTCAGGGTGATGTTCAGTGTTAGGACTTCTAATGGATTTCTTTCTTTCAACAATGGCTTTCGTCTTGTTACTCTTCCATAAAACCCAGATTTGTGGAGTGCAGGACTAGTAGTTGTCCTGTGGACAGATTCTCCCACCTGAGCTGTGGATCTCTGCATCTTCTCCAGAGTTATCCTGGGTCTCTTGGCTGCTTCTCTGATTAACGATCTCCTTCCCCAGCCTGTCAGTTTAGGTGGACGGCCATTTCTTGGTAGGTTTGCGGTTGCGCCATGCTTTTTCCATTTTTGGATCATGGATTGAACAGTCCTTGGTGAGATGTTCAAAGCTTGGAATATTTTTTTTATAACCTAACCCTTCTTTAAACCTCTCCACAACTTTATCCCTGACCAGTCTGGTGTGTTTCTCTCAGCTTCATTAAATTACACGCAGATGGACTCTATTTACGAATTAGGTGACTTTTGAAGGCAGTTGGTTCCACTGGATTTAGTTTAGGGTATCAGAGTAAAGGGGGATGAATACAAATGCATGCTACACTTTTCAGATTTATATTTGTAAAACATTTTGGAAAACTTTTATCATTTTACTTCCAGGGCATTGGTGGCTCACTTTATTCGCTTGTATATTGTGTGTGACACTGTAATAGTCTAATTAAAGTCATGAAGTCGTGTAGCGAAATAATTTTCATGGGCATGACATTAAAGAACTGATTTACTAGGTCGTCCATCAATTACAATGTATTTTCAGGCGAGGATCGCTGGCTTTGCACATTGCTTCTCCAGCAGGGATGGAGAGTGGAGTACAACGCTGCCTCGGATGCTTACACTAATTCTCCACAAGAATTTAAGGAGTTCTACAATCAGAGACGTCGCTGGGGACCGTCTACTCTTGCCAACACTTTAGACCTTCTTCACAGTGGAAAAGAAACTGTGAAGAGGAACTCATCCATCTCTATGATCTACATCTTCTACCAGATCTTTACTGTAGCTTCATCTATTCTTGGACCAGCTTCTGTCACCCTGATGGTAGCTGGTAAGTTCTGTATATCCAGGTTTTTCCAGTTCGGGGGGGTCTGAGACTCTGGCATTTTTTTAATAAAAAAAATAAAAAAATCATTACAGCATCAAAAATGAACTGTTCTATATTATTGATTTTTATTTTTATCTTTCCCTTTCTTCAGGCGCTTTCCAGTTTGTATTCAAACTCGAAGGAACATTATCCATTATCATAGCTGTTATACCACCAGTTGTGTACATGCTAATTTGTTTCTTCACCAAATCCAACTTCCAGATTACCATCGCTGCGATCCTCAGTGTTTTCTATGCATTTCTGATGACAGCTTCTTTTTTCTCCATTATTGGTGAGTAATAGCGCTATTAATATAATCTTGCGATCTGATTTTCTGTCATAACGTAATCAACTGTATGGCATGTTATAGTTGTTATAGCTATAACAAACTTCAACAATGATATGTCGTTCTATAGCATTGTGATGGCATTGATCGATATTAACTTAAACCTTCTCAATGTGGTAACAGGTGACATGGTGACTGAAGGCACATTCATCACCCCTACTGGGATATTTCTGGTATCGATGACAGTCTTGTATTTGGTGACAGCGATTCTGCATCCCCAGGAGTTTGGCATGATTGTTTACGGTCTCATGTACTTCATATGCATCCCTAGTGGCTATCTCCTCCTCACAATCTACTCTCTGGTCAACATGAACAATGTCTCCTGGGGGACTCGAGAATCCAACAAAGAGAAGGAGCAGAAGAAGCACGTGGGAGTTTTGTGCAACCGCAACTGCAGTCTCTGCTGCTGGGATGTAAATATCCAAGTCACCCAAGAAACTGAAAACTTGATGCTCCAGCAAATCCAGCAAGCAGTTAATCCAAATGATTCGTTACCTAAAACAGAGCTGGAAATGACTGAGCGGGGTGCTGAAGAAAGTGTCATACAGTCTCAAACAGATAATCAACCTTTTAAAAACAACAGCAATGTTACACTGAGGATGGCAGACGTTAGGCATCTGTCCAATGACAAGGAACAAGATACAAAATCTATGAACAGGTACAAATGCATCTAGTCGCTATTTTTATCTATTTTAATTATAGCTTTCACTTCTATATAAGGATAGTAATTGTGTTGGGTTGTTTAGGATGTGTACAGTACTGTGAAAAAGTATTTGCCCCTTTGCTTTTTTTTGATGAATGAGATCAAACACATTTTGATATTACATAAATATAACCTGAGTAAATACAAACGCAGTTTTTAAATGATGATTTCATTTATCAAGGAGAAAAAGCTGTCCAAGCTATCTATCTGACCATGTGAAAAAGTAATTGCCCCCACCCCCACTCCCTTGTCTAAATTATCTTCGTTTTTACATTTATTTTAAAAAGTTTTGAATTTCTTAGAAAAAAAATTTTTTGTCCATCCTTCGGCACATTTTTTTTTGGGACGGGAACATGAGGGTGATACATTTATGAAAGTGTCGATTTTTCAAGAGAAAAAGCTAAAAATTAATCGTCCAAATGGGAATTACTGATGCCAACTGATTACTGCCAGATCTGTTGAATCAAGAAATCACTCACATAGGACCTGTCTGACAATGTAAAGCATGCTAAAAGATCTAAAACAAAATAAATAAATAAACACAATGTAAAAGAAATTCAAGAATTATAAAAGAATTTTAACTCAGGTTATCTCTGTGTAATAAGAAAATTTGTTTGATGAGCTCAGTTACTGAAGTGTGACAAATATGCAATAAAAATAAACATTCAGGGAGGGCGCCAATACTTTTCACAGCACTGTATGTTGAATGTATCATTTATTTATTTATTTATTTATTTTAATAAAGTCTGATCAGAGGCATGTATCCAATTAAAATATCATTTTGATTTTATGTTCTTGTAAATTATCATAAATAAATTCTTTATATAAATGTATTATATATATATTTTTTGCAGTACCAGCGACATCAGCACGGATCAAAAAACCTGCACGTCATATGATGATTATGACGATGATGATGAGGTGGAGGATGACTTGGATGCATATGATGATCGTGAGGAGGAGGAAAAGGAAGTTGTCGCTGAGAACGGTAAGTCATAAAAAGAAATACTTTATTTGATCAACCTTAGTGTTTTACAAGACAATACTAGCAAATCCAGACGTGTCTATTATAAAATCGTTATCTTGTCCAACAGACTGGATTGCTCCAGTGAAAACAGTATTCCTGAGGAAGCTTACCTATGCAAATCTCAAGAGAAACCTCCAAGAGCAGATTAGGTACACCCTCAGAAACAAGGACCAGGACGATCTGTGTGAGGACCTCGTGCTCATGTTAACTGACACCCTCAATGAAGAGTTAAAGGACAAAGTGGGCCCGGAGGATATTTTGTCGGAGAGCCAGCTAGAAGAACTACAGGATGCACTTAACGAGTCGGCTAGGAGAACCCTTAAGACCAACCGTATGCAAATCAGCCACTTGAAGAGGCTGGAGGCAAGAGTCAAACGAGCCATTGAGAGAACCTTGGTGGCGCCTCAGGTTGAGAGACTGACTGAGGTAAGGACAGTATGGACCCAATCATCCTTGATTGATGTTATTAAGTTCCACAAGCTATGTGAAATTTCTCCTGCATACATTCCGAACAATATTTCTGTTCATTGTCCTGAAGAGTGGGGTTTTAATTTTTTTTCACTTAAACTTATATACACAAAAAGGAAAATATTTGACCGTTGTAGGCCAGAGCATGTTTTAGTAAGTGATGCAAGAAGACCAACTCTAAACTATCAACTATATCAGGACAACTATAAAGCAGGACAAAGTAGTGGAGACATACTGCACATGCAAGGTTGTGTGTCCAATGAAATAAGATTGTTCTGGGATTTTTATAGCAATCAGTCCGGACGTGTGATGTACTGGAAGAGGTGTAGCTGCACAGCGAACAAAGGTTGCCAACTCACGCATTTAACTGGAGACAAAATTTGACATGTAAACACAGATGTTTAAGATTTTATTATAGAAGGTGACTGCATACAGTAGCCAATACTATAGCGCTCTCCTCTGAGTGTGTTATGCCACCCCCAACGATGTGTGAGCGAGCAGTTTGAAAAGATAGTCTTCGGCCCTCCCGACTGAATGGTAGTAGTAGCCTTAATGTGGGAGTGCGCTAGTGGCAAAGAGGAATTGGACACGACTAAATTGGGAAGAAAATCGGAGAAAAATCCAAAAAAAATTAAAATAAAACACTTCATGATATTTTTTCCATCTGCTAAAGGATGAACCAAGGTTACCAATGTACCTTTCTAGATATCGCTTGTTATTAAGAACCATTTCTCTTCCAAGCTTTGAACTTCCAATTACTCACTACTAATAAACGCTAACAAGTGTCTATGTTCGTGGGATAATATGGGGCCATTCGTGTAGGAGGTCTTAGGGAGGTCTTACGATAATCAGTTCCGATCTGATTGGATAATATTCTATGTGCCATTGTCAGCTGGGGAAAAATCTATTAGTCTCTTTCTGTCTACTTCATCACTTACTGAAGGTGCTAGTCCAGGGTCATGCAGTCTATTAATTCTACTTTGTTTTCATGTGGAACAACAACTTGATAAGAGCTGCACCTGTATATATATATATATATATATATATAATGTATATCTTATAATAATTTTAGCCCGGAAATTAGTAACTTGGACTTTATGAGGGTCGATCAGTAGCTTATCTTATTAGTCATAATAATCTTTGTTCAATCAAATATTTGTTTATTTAACCAGGATGAAACAGACTTCTGGAATAAGCTGATAGAGCGCTACCTGAAACCCGTAGTTGATCCCAAAAGCCATCTAGAGCAAGTGGAAAGAGAACTGAAATCCCTGCGGAACAAGGTAACAATCTCAAACAATTTCAGACTCAATACTCGTCTATCCTGTATTTACCAGTTTATAACAATTACTTTCCTTTCTGTTTCATTTCAGGCAGTCTTTCTTTACTTCATTGTGAACGTTTTGTGGGTCGTGGCCACATTTTTTCTTCAAGCCATTGGCAATGATGTAATCAGCATCAAGATTCCCAAATATCTGCCCAATGGCAGTTTGGCTGATGAACCTTTGAAGGTGGAACCTTTAAGTTTGATGTTCTTGCTGTCTTTTGCCGTACTTCTGTTGGTCCAGTTTCTGGCTATGCTTTACCATAGGTAAGTATTCTCAAATGTAAAAAAGTCAAAAATAACAGTATGTATCTTTAATTGCTTTAATGCTGGATGACGAATTTTCCTACAATATGTTGACACTTGTTTTTGTCTCCTTTAACAGAGTGTACACTTTGATCCATGTGTTAGCCTATAGAGGCACAGAAAAGGACTACACAGAAATTGATGCAGTTAGTAATCTTTTTTTACTTTCCTTTTTTAAATCAGTTGTGTATTTTCCAAATGTATGACTTCATCTGGTACGGACCCATCGTTTTCTTTTTTTTAAGCATAGTAATAATAGCAAGAAGGTATAAATAAGAGGGTTTCATCCACTGACTGCGCATTTATATTTGTACAGGATGAGGAGGCCATGATCTTGGAGAACCAACTCGCGAACGACCTCGTCATAACCAGTGCTGATCTGCAATGAAGAGACGAACGATTTGAGTATATTTATTTTCTTATGACTGCACTCTTGTAAAGACACTTTTAGGGTACAAGTTTTATTGTACTAACATTCAAATAAAAAATCCAGCTGAGAGAATATAATGCAATAAATACTGTGTACTGTATTTATACTGAGATTGTGAAGGCAACCTAAAAGATTTGGTATCTCTGCAGTAATGTAGTATACACTCATCAGCTATAACATTATGTCCACCTGCCGAATATTGAGTAAGTCCAATCCTTTGCCACCAAAACAGGAATGACCTGTGTATTCTGACACCTTTCTACTTAACCTTTTCCTCAATGTGAGCTACAGTAGCTCTTCTATTGGATCGAACTACATGCGGCCAGCCTTCAGAGGGTCAGGGACGGTCAAGGGTCACTGATGCACATGGGCATCACTGACCCTTGGCCCTCCCTGACTCTGTCTCAAGTTCACCGGTTTTCCTTTCTTGAATCGCTTTTGGTATGTCCTGACCACTGTAGCCTGGGAACATCCCACAAAAGCTGCAGTTTTGGAGTTACACTAACCCAGTTGTCTAGCCATTACTAGATGGCTCTCCTCACAGTAGCTACGTTTTCAATATCTCGTTACGGGTGGAAAAAGGGAGGACCTACTCAATATTAGGTGGGTGGTCATAATATACATCATAATACAATATAATGTTTGTATTAAAAGTCATAAATTAATTTTTATGTTCAGTAGCAGAATCGTTCAACAAAAATAATAAAGGTATAAGATTATCTAATTATTTACATAAGAGCTGCCAACTCATGTTTGTGACTAGGCTTGTCTTATTGGTGTTGTAAACTGTAAAATCACAGCTTCCTTAAAGTGTTTTATCATTATAAAGGTCCAAAGTCAACAGACTGGTGATTATATCAAATAGCCTTTTTTTTCCGAAACATGTTCAGTGTGTTTCATTTTTACAGCATAACTGCAGTACATTTACAAGCCATATGCCAAGTTACTACAACGAAGCTGTAATTTCTCCATTTTGTCTCTTGCCAGATTACACAGTATAATGCAATTCTACAAACTGTGTGAATTTTGTTGTGATCAGTACCAAATGTAATTATTGTTTAGGTTGGGGTAGTTTTTGTACAAGGGGTGTTCAAGTTCAAAACTGTTGATTGCAAAGAATAACAGAACAAAGTTGTGAGTTTATAAACTACTTTTATTTCTCTGTATAATGCATTGCTACATTATTGCACTTATCAAGGCAGAAAGTTGTCTCAGTCTGCCAGAGCCATTAGCAGACTGCCAGCTTCACACCTGAAACGCTGGCCTCCCAGGAACACCTTTAAATGGCCCAAACATGTAGAAATGGCTCAGGACTGTACTGGGGGACGTGGCAATAACTCCCAATCGAGATCTGACTGCTGTAATATTATTAATCTGACTGATGTAAATTACTGCTGTAAATGTGAATCGGTTTTATACCTTCAATTTATGAGTAATGTTTCGTTTCCGGGCGCCAATGAGAGTGCCAGCCCATCCAGGAGCTCCGTCTATGTGTATTTTGTTCCATTTCTTTTGTTTTCAATTGCTTGTTTGCATTTTTTTGTTCAAAATTTCCAGTTTGACATGAATGCCCTTCGTACTTTAAATGTTCCACTGCACGTCTGTGTAAATGATTATCTGTAATTTTTTTTTCTTTTTTTAATCCAAAATTTATGCTATTTGGAGACCAGACATACCATTATTGTTTGTGAAAGATGAATTTTGTTTAGAAGGTTCAGTAAAGTGCTGCTGTTCTTCTTCATGTACTTGATGTACTACTACTGTTCTTTTCCAAATTCAATGGAAAGTGCGGGATGTTGAAAGTCTAAAAATAAATGTTTTATCCCTTAATCTATAAAATAATTTTTGCACAAATATTGACTTTCTGGAACTGAATAAATGTACATGCAAGTGGTAATGAGTGGCAGGTGACCGGGCTGGGGAAAATCAAAAGAGAGAAGAAAAAAAAAAAAAAAAAAAGAAAAAGAAACGGTTCCAAAATCATAACTATGGCTATAATTTGGCCTCAGGTTGGATAGGCTTTATTGGCAAAAGTATATGGACACTTCTTCCCAAACTCTTACCAAAAAGATGGAAGCACAAGTGTCTAGATTGTCTTTGCATATTTTGCAAGAATGACAAATTCTATTGGAAATATGGGACCCAAACATGTTCCAGCATGACCATGCCCCTGTGCACAAAGGCAGCTCGATGAAGACATAGTTTGACAAGACTGAAGTAGAATAAAACCCTTTATTTGGGAGTGAATCAGAGCCTGAAGGAGTTTGGTAGAATTGTAGTACAAATCAACAGGAAATGCATTAAGTCATCTTTTATTTGGATGAAAAGATGAAATTAATAAATTACTCTAAATTACAATTCCAGAAATCAGTAACTTGATGTACACCATACAGTACATTAAAAAATGTGCGTAACAGTCCTCTAAAAAGGCAGGTTGTTTTTATTTACATTTGACTCCATTCCATTCCATAAGCCTGTATCCTCATTTAGCATGGGAAGCCAATTGTGTTCATATCATTAGTTAGACAAAAACCTAAATGTTTCTGTTTTTGGAATATTATTTCTAAAAGCTTTGATCTGCTTATTATTGGAGGGAGGAAACGTCTGGGATCCACAGCTGATCATCATTTCGCCATTTTTTTCTCCATGCTGCAAATGGGGAAAAAACAACAAATTAAAAAATTATTTAATTTATTGGCATTACAAGATTTCTATACTTTAGGGTCATACTTTTTTTTTTTTTCCAATAAGTTAGCAAAAAGGCAATGAATATCATTTTAGATAATAAATTCACTAGGAACTACACAATTAATTACTTGACTCCACATGCTTACCTAATAAACACTGTACAACCTAAAAAACAATAAACTAAACAGCTTAAAATGCAAATAAAGCCAATAAAACCCTTAAACATTTGGTAAATCGTAAAAAAAAAAAAAAAAAAAAAAAATTACAATTGAATTCACAGCTGTCTTTTATGCTCGTACTTGGTGAAAGTAAACACATTACCAAACTCACAGCTATGTGGACATATGAAAGTCACTTGTTAGTTAGCTTAATCATTAAAAAAGACTTTAATCTGCCAAGAAGCATGAACAGTTTGGAACAACGGGGGGGAAAAAAATAAGTCATGTGATCTGATGAGTCCCGACTGGACCTATTGCAGAGTTAAGGGTGTGTAAGGGTAAAAAGGCGGACAAGCCACTGCAGGCAGTGTTATGATCTGGGGTTGCTTCAGTTAGTCAAGTCTACGATCAACGACATTATGAGGCAATAAAATAACGTCAGGTAGCAATCTGAATGTACGGAATAACCAGGTTATCACATCAATATGTGCAAGATAGCACACTGGACAGCAATCTTAGCACAGCACTCTCTGTAGTTCTTTCTTTTAGTTTATTGTCTGTGTTTGGTTACGCAAACCAGATTCAGTTTTTCATTAGTCCTCACAAATCTGGAGATCTGATTTGAACATTCAGAAGCTCTTTGTGGGACTTGATGGAGCAAGATACAGTACACCAGGAAGACAAAGCATGACGGACACTGTCACGACTTATGTCTGTACAAAAACTGACGTACCAACCAAATCCTTCTGCACAAGAATTGGTGAAAGAGCCCTATACAGGCAGGCCAGAAACTCACTGACAGAAAAAAAAACAAAAAATCTTGAGTGGCTACACTGAAAAGCTGGAAAACAGGTTTTCAGCCAATGACCCCGTATCAGTATGGAGATGCCTACAGCACACTACAAACTACAGGAGACCATCCCTCCCTCACAAAACTTGACTTACGACCCAAATATCTTCTACTACAGGTTTCACTAGGCCAAGTTTATGTTGCTCAACAACTTTGATCACTGACTTCCCCATCACACTTCAGGAAACCCCCCCTACCAGCTCCCTAATCTGCACTCAAAGTATGCAAAGAGGCTGAGCGACTGCTGCTCTGGTGCAGTCAGAACAACCTGGAGTTAATCAAGCTCAAAAGTGTGGAAATGACCATGGGAGACAACCATCAGCATCACTCCCCCTCTCAACATCCAACAGACCTGTGCCATCTGGGGGCTACCATTTCTCAAGACCTGAAGTGGCGGACTAAGTGGGAGGCGTTGAATCTGTTCTGAGCACATCAATCACGTTCTGGTTGGAAGCAGACACTAAACATGACAAAAAACAGACTGTAGCAAATACTAACTAGAGAGGTACATTTTCTCAAGAAAGTATGATTGGTGCTTGCCGTGGCAAAATTCGGGCCTGAATATTACAATGGTTCCTTTACTTCTCTGTGAAAAGCAACATTTAAAGTTTTCACTGAAAACTGGTATAGCTATCAAAACAGCATGATTAGCATGTTGCTAGCCAAATAATTAGCGCGTCGCTAACACGAGGCTAGCGCAATTAGCGCGTCGCTGGCATGATGCTAGCGCGATTAGCAATGGAAGCTGCCGAATTTTTTCCTCTATTAAAAGAGCATTTTATCTGGAAACCAAAACAAAAATTAGTGACATTCCCAGTTGTTTCAGGAGTGTAAAACTTGGTATAAACCTTGGATAAAACAAATGTAATTTCCCATGCAATTTCCCTCTGGGATTAATAAAGTTCTTTGAATCTTGAATTGAATCTAATTTCTAATAAGACACTTTGTGTACGATTAATCGCAAAAACATTTATATAAAAAAAAACAACAATAATCCTGATTCATACGTACGCACGATCTCATATCTGAACAACAGCGATTCACTTACAAATTTGTCCATGTATTTCCATCATGCAGCATTCACATGCTCACTAATCTACTTTGCAATAATCCCAGGTGCTATATCAATCAATACTCACACAGTGTAAACCATAACACTACTAACTGACAAATCAGACCAGAGATTAGTGAATGATTCAGTCATACATCTCAATCACTTTTCTCATTCTGAGTTCTGCTGTCACTCACATGACATGTAACAAGGAGGTAGCCCTAAACACACTAGTCACTTAACTTGGAAGTTGTAATCGTATGCCATCATTTTCGTGGCTCAAACCTGGGTTTAAACTCTGAGTTTTCTGCTCAGATTATATTTAATACTCGTTTAAACGCTGACTCGCTCATTCTCACACATGTTCAAACTCTTCTCTCTCTCTCTCTCGCCCGTCTCTCCTGTGCTTGCTCAATTTCAGCCAGAGGCAAGAGGTGTGACGGTACCAGCCAATCAGAAGCTGTGGGAGTACATTCTGAACACTTGCTTCCGATTGCTTTGCTGTTAGTATTGTTTGTAGTTTGTATTACTATTTTAAGCATATGGTAAATGTCTTATACACACACACACACTAAAAGGAAAAATGTATATTACTGTCTGAACAAAGACCAACATGTACACTTGGTTAATTAAACCTGACGTACTGATTGTAGCTGTTACACAGAGACTCCGAATGCAGATCAAAAATTACACATATTTATACTAGAAGTGTGTTAAGATTGAGCAAAAAAAAACTTTGACAACTATAAATTCTATACTGTAAAGGTATCATGTAAGGAATTTTAAACGTACAAACTCCTTTGCATTCACCAAATGCCGATAAAATAATCATGATGTAAACCTAACGCATGTGATGATAAAGCACAGGTACTACTTAATACGTATTTTATTTATTATTGTTATTGTTATATTAAATAGCTTCTAAGTTAGTCACCTTTTTGTGTGCATCACAAAAGTTGTAAATACAATTAGTCTCCGACTTACAAACATTTTTTTATTTTAATGTATAAAATAGCTCCTGGAAAGGAACTTATAAGTAGGGGACTACCTGTAGTGTGTAGACACTACAACTATTTTTTTTTTTTTTTTTTTTTTACAGTACAATAAATATTTTGGTCATGTGAGAGGATCGTGATCTCAATTCTCATGGAGAGACATCGTAATTTTACATTTTAGCAAGATTAGCGCAGCTCTTGTCTTGCCCTTGACTGAAAAAGGTTATATATATATAGTTTGATTTTATATGTCAAGGAAAGAAAAAAAGCAGCTCTAGCACTAACAATGATGACTTCTTACTTGTACTTAATAAGCCGTGATCCCTGAATGAGTTGTGCTCCCTCATTGGTGAAATGGCAGGCGAATAGGAGCCAGTTCCTGGGCTGTACTTTGTAGGCAAACCTCATGAACAGCAGTGAGTAGCAGGTCAGAGCTGATGAAACAGTGAGATAAGTGTTATGTGCAAATACTTAAAAGGTTAAAGCTAACAGGGTTATCAGTGAAAAGTGACGAGTTAATACCATCAGGGCTGACAGTGAAAAGGCACTAATCAGTGCCAGACAATGTTTACAATATAACGAGATCGCTAAATGCTAACCCCACTCACTTTCATCAAGTTTTCCGTTTGAACCCGTATCATCGCTTTAACCAAACATTTTTTTTTATCAGTACTCATCTTGCCAGGACAAAGCATATAAAACATGCACGAAAAGGCAACCTTTGTACCAGTGTTCTTTCAATGCTCTTCACAAAAGTTCAATTGAACTTTGAACACACAAATGGGATGGAGTCCCTGCTATTCCTGGTTTGAAAGCAACGAAAAACAAATGGTTTATTTGAAACCTATAATTTACTAAAGCTAAATGCCTAGCAGCACCTTTTACTCGAGAACATACTCCTACTATTGGCACTCTTGTAACTCTTGTAAATGGTTTGGGGGAAAAATGCCTGCCTTTATTTACCTTAATCGCACAGAGAAATCTAAAAGAAACTATGTTCAAATAAACCTCCTACTTGTTCTTAATCAAATGACCATGAAGTATTGATTCTAATAAGTCATTATTTATTCTAAATTAATACAAACAATAGTTTGAATATTGAATATTGTATTGAATATGCTGAAGACTTAATATTACAATAATATAGGTAAAGATTCTAAATCTGCTGGCTCTTGAAGAGCTCTTGGACGAGTTATAAACAATTATTGCTTATTTAATTCTTTAAAAAAGGGTGCCGATACTTCTGGAGGTGACTATGCACATATGCAGAAAAAGCAAAGATGTCTTATTTTAGCATTCTTGTAGTCTACAGAACACCACCAACCACTAGTCAGTATGTTAAACAAGATAAACCTGTTGTATCACATACCAAAGGTCATTCGTCCACTGATGATTTCAGGACTCTTTTTCATGTCGCTGATCGCAGCAATCGGCAGCCCCCAGTTTGCTACTGGACCCCAGAAGTGCTGAAAATGAAAAAAAAAAAAGTAAATACATCAAAATCAGTATAATCTTATCCATTTCATCAGGCGTTTCCAGAACAGTGACCTAAATGCTGATTAAAGTTTGTGGCATGCTGCACTGTCCCAAAATAAAAACATTACAAATTAACTTGCTTTATTTTACATCACATCACTACAGATTTTTAATTGGTCAGATGGTGTTAAATAGCAGCAGCTCTGGGGAAAGTGATGATTGTCATTTAAAAAATATATGTGTTTATATATAGAAGCCTTGCCTGTGAGTTAACGGGAGGCTTCAGACATCACACTGTGCATTTGGTTTTTGAATGTGTCAGGTAGAACATAAGTTATCAGTTCTTTCATAAAGGTGTCAATTTTACAAAGGCGACAGTGCTAATCACTGCGCCATTGTGCCACCTCATAACTATAAATAAATAAAGGAGACAGACTTACTGTGCTGATGATGAAGGTCCCGTGTGCAGCAGACAAAGAAAAACAGAAAGCATATAAAAATATTACTAATTAATAAAAAATTACATTGATTATGCTGTGCAAATCCCTTCAATTAGGTTATAATATACAAAATGAATGGGCAAGAATTCCCAGAGAAACACTCGGAAATCTTGTGGAAGCTGTTATAAGCTGTTATAAGCTGCAAAAGGGGGACAAACTCCATACTAAGATGCATTTGGATGCAATGTCATTTATTTGCTGTTTGATCACCCTGACCAAATGTAAACACGGTTGCTAATAATTAACGGTTACTTTAATAGAAAGTGCACTATGTAGCATGCTGAAATCTGCATTGTTTATAATACTACCCTAGTGTACTTGAGCAGGGAGCTGTGAGGCATTTGGGACATGGCCCTAGCTTTGCCCTTCATTTCGGTCAAATCTCACTTCCGCCAAAGTTTTTCAACAAATGACACGTTTCTATATCCGAGTGCATTTTAAATACCGATATGATTAATATCACGAATAGCACTTATGATTTAGAGAATTTATTCCAGATATTTGTGGTGTAGCTGACTAAAGCAGCTAGCATGTTAGCACGGTTAGCTACATGACTCCATGACTTACCTCATCAGATAGTCTCTGAACTCCTTACTGCGGAGATGATCCACCGCTTTACGGGCCAAAGTGCCAGCCATTGTTTTACTTGAGTCACGTTATATACAAAATATGAAGAAAATGATAAATCGAGGGGATTCGTGCAGGAATCTGCGAGAAAACAGAGGACGAATCGGCTTTACGTTGACTGTGACTGCGACGCCACTTCCTGTTCTTGTAACCTCTTCAGCGAAAGAATCCGCCCCTTTAGACATCAAAAAGGATATACCCGCTGCTCCCATTGGATGGTGAGGCGACATCATGCGCCATATTGGTTGTTGCTCCTATTGGCTGGTGTGGTGATATAATGACGCCATATTGGTTGTTGCTGGACGTTGAGTTCGAAGTTCCCTGCGAATTATACCGCACAGGCTGTTCAGCCAAGTTAAGTCAAAGGGAATTATATTTAAAAAAAAAAAAAAAAAAAAAAAGTGAACAATGCTTCGCCACTTCACCGGAGGTTGGAATGAAAAATTTCCCATCAGTCATTGCGCTTCGCTGCAGTGTGAAAGAAATGGAGCTCGAAAATGGATTTATATATCTTGACCCAAAATGTAGTAATACAATGATAAAAAATGTGTTTCCGTCAAGGGAAATGGGGGAAATTTGTTTGAAAAAAAAGCATGACTCTTACCTTATAAATATTGTGTCCCCAACAATGTAAAAGAAGTACACTGAAAGATTTTGCACAGTACACCTCACCAATGAGATTACGTCCAAATTTGGTAATCCTCATGTAAATTGTAATTTCCGTGATGTCATTACCGAGTCTATTGATTATCTTTTTTCTTTGAATGCCCCCTTGTTAAGAAATTTTGTCTGACTTATCAAAATTCTATTCTTCAAATTCTAATGTAGATTTTGATTTAACTATGTAGGTTTTGTTATTTTTCTCATTGTAAACGCAACAGAATATATAGGAAATATATTTATTTTATTGGGAAAATATTATATTCATAAATGTAAATTTTCCTCAACATTCCCAAACTTACATCATTAGGGCCCAAGCACGACATCAGCCCTATTGTTTTCCTAAGAATTTTTTTTTTTTTTAAGCCCAAGCAATATGACATCACCCTATGAGCACTATTGTTTTCCTATGGATTTTTTCCCCCCACCATTTTGGGGCCTTAACATGCTCAAAAACTCATAAAAATTGGCAGACAGGTTGGAATCTGTTGCCCTTAGGATCCCTGAGAGTTTACACACAAGATTTTGCTGCATAGCTCATACACACTTGCACGTAGGCACGCGAAACCTGGTACACATTTAGAGCTTATTGAGCTGAACAACTTTCACGTTGCATGTCATGGGCTCAACTCAGCAGGAAGTCAGTTATTTTGTGTCGTTTGCAAAATGCACCTAAAGTAATTTGATACACTCTTCCTAGGAAATTCATACGATCGCCACCAAACCGGGCCTATGTGATAGTATTATTATATACTATTATATATACCTAATATTGATATAGCGCAATGCATTTAATTTAATCAGTAAATCCTTAGTATTATATGGGCTAAGAATCTGTAAATAAAATGCACAATAGGAATTTCTCTGTATATTTTGTAAATTAATCAAATAACTTATTACACCAGTTTTACGCATTTTAATAGTATCCATTTTATAGTGATATTGTTTTTTTCAATAGATATTTTTTATATTCAATTGCTACAACAGCAGAAACAGGTATCAGAGCTCAGGTGCTTATGTTACCATGGTAACGAACAGAGGAAGTGATGTCTGTGCCGGTGACGTTGCAGGGGGATTCGAATGGTGGAATTTTGTCAAAAGACGTTCCCTTAACTGACATTCCGTGCATGTAGCAGGGAATAGGGAGCACCTTTTGAAGTACTGTACACTGTGGCATGGAACTCAACCTGGTAGTAAGGCTGCGTGCTATCAAGTTTTCTGTGTCAATTTCTTTATATATCATATTTCAGAATCATTAATATTGTTTTACAATCCAGGACAGCTCTGTGACAAACATCTATGAGTCTATTTAGCCTGGATAAAACAATAAGTAAATAGATACTAAAGTAATACCAATTTTAACTGATTTCTGCATCAACTATGATCAACTATGGCACAGCCCCAAAATTTCCCCTTCACTCAGTTAATGTGATAAAGCACACAGTATATGATGATCATGTAACTCAACTTTGAATACAAAGCAATATTGCAATCCTCAGGCATTTTTAGGAATGTAATTTTGGCAATAATTATTACATTTTACATAGACATAGAGAGCCATAGAGAGGAAAATACACATATTTTTATATTTTAAAAGATATTTGCTCTCTTTAATTGTCTGTCAAGAAATATGTCCCCACTTTCTTCAGTTGTTTGGCATTCATGAGAAATTTCATCACAAGTTTTCACCTGGGTTGACTTGAGTGCTTAAATGAGTAAGTTTTGACACACCTTCCAATTCATGGTTTTCTGTTTTGGTTTAGATTCTAGAGAAAACTTCAAAAATATGAAATGACACATATGGCATTAGGTAATTTTGTTACAACATTAACAGTCAGTTGTAATTTTAAAATATGGAGGTCAGCCTTTATAGAATAGAACAGTATTGTCAAGTGCTTTTGTAAAACCCATCAAGCACCGTGATGCAACTGGCTCTCATAAAGATCATCCCAGGAAAACAACACCAAAACTTACCTCTGCTGCAGAGAAGAAGTTCATTTAGAGTTACCAGCTTCAGAAATCACCAATTAACAATTAACCTCAGATTAGAGTTGTTATGAAGATTTTACAGAGCATAACAATATCTTAGACACATAGACACATCTTAATATCAATTGTTCCAAGGAGATTATTGCATATTTTGGATGCCTTCAGCATTGCTTTACAAAGTAGAATGAATTAAAAATCAGGAAAGACCATGAAATTAGAAGGTGTGTTCAAACTTTTGACTGGTAGTGTACATAATATTATACTCATAAAGAGATAACAGCTGTATATCTTTATCTTTTACCCTTAATATTTTCTAAACTGGGCACCTATTTGACTATGACCTTTTCCTATTTATTTTTATTTACTGTATAATTTCTCAGCTATGTTCCATTCTTCTGTTTCGTGTGACACATTTAAGAACAATTACTCTTTGTAATATGAACTTACTGTATTCTCTGTAAAATAGGCTAGTATAACACGTATGTTTGTTTATCTACCTTGCTTTGTTGCTAGCTTACATAACACTGGATGGGATTAGTTTGCCCAGGGCTCCTTACACACTAGAGCCTGAGGGGGGAATGAAGGCGCCACAGCGACATAACCATTAGATACACTTTAATTTATACATTGGTATTTTGAATACATACAATTTAATGTGAGCCAACTGAGTAGCAAATAATACATACTATTTTATTTATAATAACACATACATGATATAACCAAATACTATATAACATATAAGGATCGTTCAAGTCTACCTGGGACGTTTTTCATGAATGAAGGGTAAAACGAATTGTAACTTAAAACAAAGAAGAGGGGAAAAAAGCCAGTGGGAGGAAATCAGAGAACCTACAGTAGATGGAAATATCATGGACACATACTATACAGAGAAACTTAAGAATATTACCCGGGCTCAGGACCAAACCAAGGACCCTGGGGCTGCAACAAGCTGTAATATTGTATAATTATGTTTATTAGTAATATGTAATATGTTTGTTTTTTTGTAACAAACTTGACTACAAATTATACTGTATAGGCAACATGGTGGCTCAGTGATTAGCACTGTTGCCTTTCACCTCCAGGTCATGGGTTCAATTCCTACGTCGGGTCTGTCGGGTTCCCATGCTTGGTGGGTTTTCTCCAGCTAATTGGCGTTTCCAAATTGCCCATAGTGTGTGAATGTTGACCAGAGGTTGTACAAATGGGAGTAAATACAATAGCCTATATGGTCCCTATTTGGACTACAGAGGTTTCTGAATGAATGGATATATGTATATTGTTACGTCCCAGGTCTAGGGTCCAGGAGCATAACATAAATAATAAATCTCTACACCAGATTTATGTGCTTTTGTTCTCTTTTTTTTATTATAAAACAGGAAGCTCTCAGGCTTCAGGGTTGGGCCAAGGCCAAAATAATAAACAAAACTATTATTCCCTCCCACAAAACTAAATATACTACAAAGAAAAAGCCAAAACCAAGAAGAAACACAGGGGCTAAACTAACTCCCTAACTAACGAGTTTTATAACAAAAATGGTGCCCAACCCCTACAGCTTCCTTAATACACGTACACAGAACAAAAAAAAAGATGTATTTACAATATTCACACTATATACAAGAGCAGGCGAAAACCTCGAGCCACGCTACAATAAAGAAAACAAGCAAAAGAAAACTAACACCGCACACACAATAGTACCACCGGCGCGACACAACCGTATCTTTTAAATTCAATATTTCTCGACGCATATGAACACCACCATTTTCTCACTTAAGAACTAACCCATATCAGATGTCTACACCATTCCTCTGCCAAACAGGCTTAAAATATGAGTAATAGTACTTTATACCACTATGAGGATGTACAGTAGAGACAAACACATTGTAAGTCATTCTGGATTAGGGTGTCTGCCAACTGGCATAATCTGAGCTGATGTAAATATTTTTATAATAGACAGCCAGTTTGTGTGATACAATCTGTACTGAACATAACTGGTTTAACTAATTAGCTAATTATACCAGTTTCTTAATTGAACAGTGTGTTAGCACACTAAACTCTAAAAACTCCAGAAACAAATAAACAAACAAACAAATAAAAAATTGTTGGCTCAAATTAAAAATGAAAAATGCATTGGAAATCACTGGGGGTTTCATTCAGACCCAGTTTTTTTTTATATACTTATTTTATATAATACTTTGGGGCAAGAGGTTATATAATGATTAAAACATTAACATTAACGTTAACATTAAATATTGTTATAATTTTAAATAGCAATAAATACTGGAGATGAAAAAGTAATTCAGTTGTAATTTGTGACTCATGTGTTCTTAGACTGTCATCTAGAGGTCATCTCCTGTAACAACTTCATATTCAATTCAATTCCATTTTTTTTTGTATAGCGCTTTTAACAATTGTCATTGTCATTGTCATTTTTTGTTAATCTAACAAAAAATGATTACACATTGTTTGACGTGTAGTAATAGTAGTTATGTTAGACACTGTGGTCAACTTAAAAACATGATGAAATGTTGAACACTTGTATTATCAACTGTACTGTAAAATCCATTCTCAGGCTGTACAGGAGTAAACATATCACTAAGGCCAGCTCTCCAGCTTGGAAGAATTCCAGTTCACCAGTGTGTGTTCCTCTTTCTGCTTCTCAAGTCAAAGAATCGCCACAGCAGCCCACTTGTCCCCTCACAACTTGGCACAAGTTTTACACTGGATGCCCTTCCTGATGCAACCCTCCCATTTTTCCCAGGCTTGGGACCATCAATGCATCCATTGGCTGGGGTTTGGGCATTGGATGGAAAGTGAACGGCAAGCGAGAAACCTACCACTGAGCTAACAATGGCCCCTCAGCCACCAATAGTGCATCTTCTGTTAATCTGGAGGTTTAAAAGCAATGTTCACTAGCAGTGTTGGGTGTAACGCATTACTAAGTAATGCGTTAGAGTAGTTGGATTACTTTTTTGATGTAACAAGTAATTTAACGGTTATAGTGGTTAGCACTGTCGACGTGCACCTCCAGGGTCCAGGTTCGATTCTCGTCTCTGTGTGCACGGAATTTGCATGTTCTCCCCGTGCTTGGTGGGTTTCCTCCGGGTTCTCCGTGTCCTCCCACAGTCCAAAAACATGTAGGTTAGGCTAATTGGCGTTCCCAAATTGCCCATAGTGTGCGAATGAGTGTCTGAGTGTGTGTATGTGTGTGTGCCCTGCGATGGATTGGCACTCTGTCCAGGGTGTACCCAAGTCTCCTGGGATAGGCTCCAGGTCCCCGCGCCCCTGAATACAGGATAAAGCGGTATAGAAGATGAGTGAGTGAGTGAGTAATCTAACGCGTTAGGTCCACCATTTAAGTATACTTTTTCAAAAATGTAATCCGTTATTTAGACAATTTATGTAATCCGTGAGCCAGACAGCAGTCATTCCCAATCCC
>JAQMYL010000013.1:9586579-9600787 GCA_030014365.1 Clarias pachynema | reverse complement strand
GTGTGTGTGTGTGTGTGTGTGTGTGTGTGTGTGTGTGTGTGTGTGTGTGTGTGTGTGTGTGTGTGTGTGTGCGCGCCAATGTGAAAGTCATCCTACACAGTAGTCCCCCATCTCCTCTCTTCTCTCTTGTCTTACACGAGCCACGGTTCTTTTCAAAGGTGCAGGTTAATTAATTTAATTTTTACTTTATTTTTTGTATAAATTATTTTAATATTAATATTGTTGGGTTGTGGAACGAATCATCAAAGTTTCCATTATTTCTTATTGGGAAATTCGCTTTGATACTGTGTACGAGTGCTTTGGATTACAAGCACGTTTCCTGAAAACAAATTATGCTCGCGATTCAAGATTTAACTGTATTTTTTTTTTTTTAATTTTATTTTAAAAAGCATGAGTGACAAGGAAAATACACATTAACGATAATTTCTAAATTCACACTCACAGATACATGATTTACGTCTTTCAAAGTTTAATATATTTTTTATAGAATGTAAGGATCTAATTATTTAAAAGTGTTTCTCATAGTCTCTGATTGTTTTTCATTCTAGTTTGATTACTTGCCTGATAAGCTCCTGGGTGGCCATGAAAAAACCAAGTCAAGCTTTTTCATTTGGGTAAGTACAAGATTCATTAGAGACTTGATTCATTACTGGATCGTCAAGATCTCGGTCACGTTTTAGTGTGTCTCTGCCAAGGCTGTTTTTGTTTTTTGTTGTTTCTTCCTTTGGTCCCCCACCCAGTGAGAACACGAGCAGTCCTAAGTGTGTTTGTTTTTGTGTGTGATTCTTCAGTTTCGAGCGCTTTGAGGTGCTGGCAGTCTTTGCCTCTACAGTGCTGATTCAGCTGGGCGCTTTGTTCATTCTGAAGGAAAGGTGAGCCATTTTACATCTTTACCCGTCTCTCTCCTTCCTGCTCTAAAAAGGTGGCAATTAAACATTCAGGTTAAAAATGTTTGTTACGATTTGCTGCATCTCTGTTTGGGTTAGCATTAGTTTTAACCGCTGCAGGACTACAAAAAAACCTGGTTTATACTTGTGAGATTGTTTAAATGATGAGTCTAATTTATAAATAGTTGAAATGCTCTTATACCACAAATCTTTATTGAGGTCGTCTGGGATATTTATTTTACTTGGATGCAAATGGTAAAGGGCTCGTGTTTGTTGTCCTTTAGTACAAAGTTGATATTGTTTTTCTGATATTATTCTGATATCATATGAAAACTTTTTTCATGCAATATTAATATGATAAAAATATTGAATGGTGAGTAGGATTACATTCACTGCCTTTCTGCTCAGATTATGTAGACTAAAATGTTGTACGAATTCAGCTTGTACATGTTCTTGGCCCGTAAAACCTTCCATTATAATAACACCACTATCTTTAGGTCCTTGTGTTTGTCTGTTTTGTAAAATACTAAAGGACCTGGATTGTTGTGATCGTTGCTCTGTCTCCTGATAATTATATGCGTACTTGAATTACTGCGTGCAGTTACTGTATATATCATGATTGTGCATGTCGAGTAATATTGAACGTTGTGTCGTCTTTGCAGCTTGGAACGTTTTATGGAGCAACCGGAGGTGCACACGTAAGCTTTCGTTCCTTATCACTTATTCTCTGAATATCCACAATTATACCACACACTGTCTTGCTCCCAAAAGTGTGTACATACACATTGCACCAAACTTTTCAACAGTGTCAGAAGACAACAGCTAACCTCAGTGTTTCAGCTGAGTCTCATACTGTGAGAGCCTTAATGGGATTTTCAGCTAGTCGTTCCATATTTCTCTAAACAAAAGATTAATGATCAAATCTGTCCTTTGTCTCCATCACACTTCAAATTGACACACATCTGATAAGACTTTCGATAATCTCGTCATGCATTTGGATAATACTGTAAGATAAGACCACCTGTCAGGTCTGTTTCCGTTCTGTTTAGTGTAATTCCTATCTGACCTGACCTCTCTGTATTGAAGGACAAAAAAAATGTTTTGGTGCTTGACTTTGTTGTTTTTCCATTATTTTGCTTACCTGTAGGGGGCGACTCTTAGTTGGGACTTTTGTGGCTCTTTTTTTCAACCTGCTGACTCTCCTTTCAATCAAGAACAAGCCCTTTGTCTATGTTTCTGAAGGTAGGCTTCATATTGTGTTTTTCTGTAAACATCAGTGCAGTAAACAGGGCCATTGGGGAGGGGGAAAAATCTTTTATTTATATATATATATATATATATATATATATATATATTGTATTGTATTGTATTGTATTGTATTGTATTGTATTATATGCAGTGTCCCAGCTCTGCTACATTGTTAGAATGTTTATAAGCACAGTTTTGTTTTGTTTTTTTGTCAGCTGACACCCAGTAGACAGCTTCAAATATTTATATTTTTATTTTTCATCTGCTCCCATGCTGTATGCTGTAGTTTATGGTTCTAACAGTGACTTGTTTGGGTCTCTTCACTAAATAGATAATTTCAATATATTTCAACTTGAAGTAGGTTTAGGACCTAAGCAGTACAAGGCCACATGAGCGAACTAAGGAACTATTTGAGTAAACTTTGTAATTCAGTGTGAACAGAGTGTACATAATATGTATTATTTTTGCTCAGGCATAACTGTTTCAAAAGTATTTGAAGCATTTTCATTTTTTTTTTTCTTCCTTGAAACCAGGAAAAAAAGAAAAGAAAATTCAGCCAGATGACAATTATGTACAACTAGGTTTATTGCTCTGAATTGCGTTATCTGATTTTCTTCCCTATCCAAGTAGTCCTGTAATCTACCTTTTTTTTTTTTTTTTCTTTTAAATTGACTACCATTGGACAGATGTTACCTTCTACACAGGGGTTAGACAGAACAAAAAGTATTCTCGCGCCATGTGTATATGTGATAAAAATATATACACACCCATCCATCAGCCGTAATCATATGACCACTCAGAGGTGACATGGAGAGCATTAATTGTCTTGTTACAATGGCTGGAAGTGGGTGGGATACACGATACACAGTACGAAGTGTCATGCATGAGGCAGGGCTGTTGTGGGGTTGCTGATGTTGAGGTAGTCTGTTTGGGATGCCAACCGTTACTTGACCTAATGCCCTAATGGAAAGCCCCTTTTTCTCAAAGGGTAATAGTGAGGGCAAGTCAAGAAAGGGCTTGTTAAAAAGAGTGCTGAAGCAAACCCTTAGGATGGTGTCTCACGGATTTCAGCTTCTAAATATGGTAGTGTGGTGACCCTATACATTTCAGTACAAAATTTAAAAAATTATATCTTGTGAAAATGATAAGATTGTTATAATAAGTAATAATTAATATAGCTGATAATCAGTCTCACCAAATTATGCACATGAATGTCTTGTTTAAATAACAATCCTGGACTGTTATCATTTCTGGACTGTAATGAGGTATATGGTGTTCTGCTTTAATAAATTCACAGAAAGTATATTTATTTTAATCAGTATGCTCTGTTGAAGTAGTTTTTAGTTTCCATGAAGTGATGGATAAATTTGAGCGCACCGAAAGATGTGTACACTGTATAAGTGTGTGCATGCCTGAGTGCATGAGCCTTTCACCCAGGTTTGATCCCTTGACTTGACCCTGGCCTGATCAGGTGACAAAATGGCTACTATTACCTCACTTACCCACAAACACAGATCTGGATCTGGATTTTTCTTTTTACAACCTTTCTGTCTTTCTTTTTCTTTTGTTCCCCAGCTGCCAGCACCAGTTGGCTCCAGGAGCATGTGGCCGACCTGAGCCAAAGGTAAGATCCTTTTTCACAGAGTTGTCCATCTGGACTGATCCTTATCTTTCAAGTCTCAAATGGAACACTTGGACTTTCAGAGACTAGTTTGTTCAGGAAAAACATTGAAAATGTGTGGTTTAGGGAAAATTACGTCAACATTTATGTCGTTACCCACAGCCAGATATGTGAAAATTTAAACGCTTACATGGACTAGGTGAGTTCCAATGGGCTACAGGTTTTCCTTCTTCAGGGTTTTTTTTCCCCCCAAATTACTCTTCTGACCTTAAGGGCAGAGCTACAACTGAAGGTCATAGATTTCCATGACTTCACAGCTGGTGTAATTACTGGGGTCACTGGACTCTTTGTCCTCTCAGACTTTTCCCCACATTTTGAGATTTCCTTTAAAATATATATAGTTTTGCTCCTGCTCAAAAAGCGTTTGTTGAGTCCAGCAGTGTTTTTTTTTTTTTTTTTTTTTTTAACATAATAAATGTGTCGGAAAAACATTTTGGCACTTTTTGCAACTTTGAAACATGAAGCTACTACCAGTGCCACAGCAAGGACACGTAAAGTTTAAGTATAATCACTATGACAAGAGTATGCATCTAGTTTTCAACAAACCTAGCACAAATGTTATCCTTTATTTATTTTTTTTTAGCATTCCCATATGTAGGGTTTAGTATGTTAAATGCAGACTCTGGTGTTTTGTCACTTTAGTGCAATAAATCACTCCAAAGCAACTGTTCCCGGGTGGTGACGGTTCTTGGCACACTTATTTGCTCTTATAAGACCCTGGGTGTAAACTGTTTTGGGCAAGTACACACACCTTACAGAAAGCTTGTAGAAAGCTACAGTGAAATCTCAGAGTTTTGATATATAAATGATCTCATTTGAAAAGACAAATGACTCTCTGTTGAGTATAAATGCGAATCATATTCTGAAAGTTTCTGCTTGGTTTAGTGAGACTTTAGCTATGTAGGTTAAGCTTGAGAATGGCTGAACTATTAAATGGTTATGTGGTCATCTTACTCGGTCATCATAACAGGCTTGCAGAATTACAAATTAAAACCCTGACCTCCTGCTCACTAGAGTGGATTTACTCGTTGGGTTGAGGTTTTAGGTAACATTAACTTTTTGTTTGCTTTGCTATTATTCCATGTTTTCCATCACAATAGAGGCCAGGATTTTACGATTATAATAATAATAAGAAGGAGCTTTTATTCTTTTATGGAATAAAACGATCTGGGGGTTTAGAGCATGTTCACTGTTTGTAGTGGGATTATTTCGACTGTTAGCCTGGTGTTAATCCTGTATTCAGTGGCTTTAGTTTGGGAGTGTTCACACAAGTACATGCATGACATGTAACTTGTTAACAGTTTTACCTAAAAAACTTAATCTTTTTTTTTATTTTATCTTGGTTTTTCAGTGCTGTCATTGATTCGGGTTCAACCTGTTATAGTTTCATAGACATTCTCAATCTGCTAGTCTCCAATATCACTGAGCTATTTGATCTATACTCATGTTTTCTCCAGCAAGACAACCCAGAATTTACCTTCCAGTTCAGATATTACAATGATTCAGTTTGATATGCTGGCTATAAAGCCGAATCAGTTTTACCTCAGTACAGAACTGAATGTGAAATTCTAGTCGTCCAGGAAAAAGCGAGTTTTAATGCTGCAGAGATGTCTGAGATCATTACACTGTTTCTGTGTTTGCAGTCTATGTGGGATCGTCCCAGCACTGAGCAGCATCCTTTTGCCGCGAATGAATCCCTTCGTCCTTATAAACCTGGCTGGAGCTTTTGCTCTTGGAATCACTTACATGCTCATCGAGATTAAGTAAGAATGCATTACAACATTTCTTCTATCTGCTTCCCAGATATAGTTACACTCTTGTTATACTTGCTGATCAGTGTCTATGCTTCTTCTGTAGCAGTTTACCAACATTTTGTGCACATTACCTATGGGCAACTTGAACATGAATAATTTTTTAAGAGGGTTAATATTACCCAAAATAATATTTTAATTTATCATTAGCATTTATTTATGCTAGACATTAAAGTAAGAGCAGCCTGCCAAGAATAGACTGCATCATTCACCTATTGTGTTTATTGGAAAAAATTTATTGTTTGAGAAATAAAAAATATGTAGGCTGTGTTATTAAAGTATTTGAATATTCAGTTATTATGAAAATTACAGTACTGTAAAAGCAAAAGTCTTCGACAGGCTGCAAAGTACCTTAAGACATAATTTTAAAAAATGCACAACCTCATTTCCCCTCTCGTCTGTTCAACCACCCAACATCCTGCATCACCAGTAGACTAATCTCCGGCTTGATCATCTGTCATCCGGTTTATGTCATAAGTTATGTGTTGTTTTTGTTGTTGTTGTTGTTGTTGTTTTTTTTATATTTGAATGAGTCATAGGTCACTGTGTGTGTGGCTTAACAAACAAAAACATTTCTTTGAAACTGGTGAGGTACAGGGACTGGACTGAAAATGAGTGCTAAAAAATGCCAAAAATGTGAGCTAGAAAACTCCTTCAGGAAGCCTGGAAAACTATTCATTAACATTACATTAAAAGTTCAGCAAGGTCTGGCTCTTTGGGGAAAAAATGTGAAGGAATGACTTTTGCACAGCCTTGTAGAGGCGAATGGCTGTGAAGTTAAACTAACAGATGTTGTTGATCAGTGTTTTAGGTATATAGGTATATAGTCATACAGCTTTTGAAACTTGTGGATAAAGAGGAAAAGGAAAGCACATGAGACGAGAGAGAAACCAGTGTGATCAGTGGAAAATGCGTTATTTTAAAGATGCATCATTCTAATTTTCCATGTACCTAATTGAAAGATTTCCAAGCCTGATATTTAGCAAGCATACAGTAGAAACACTCCTCAAAACTAGCAAAGTCCTGCTCAGTTCTTTTCTTAAATATAGTGATCATCACTATATTTATCACACTGGATTCTGTGTTTTTGCAGCAACTATAATGCAGTGGACACTGCTTCTGCTGTAGCGATCGCCCTCATGACCTTCGGGACCATGTATCCCATGAGTGTGTACAGTGGAAAGGTCCTACTCCAGGTATAATACAGTTTAATTAATAAGAGTAAAATCCATGTATGTACATGATCATTGATCGTGACTGATTTGTGGGCAATGTTTCTCACTTTATGCACAGACCACACCTTCCCATGTCATTGGGCAGCTGGACAAAGTGCTTAGAGAGGTGAGATTCATAGATTGCTAAATCATACTAATTCCACTTTAAGCTCGAAATTTTATTTCCTGTATACAACCAAATGAGTGATGTGTTAACAATAAGCAACTCTTTCTCCAGGTCTCTACACTGGATGGAGTTTTGGAAGTGCGGAATGAACACTTCTGGACAATAGGCTTTGGCTCTCTGGTGTGTAATTGTTTTTTTTTAACCATTTATATACTCTCTTATGGGTATGTTTATTTTCCATCATTCTTTAATTTTATTTATAAATTGTAGCATAAAACATGTAATCTATTTGTCAGATTAACTGATGATTTTCAATAACTTATCAGTGTTTTTGCAGTTTTCTATACACTACTTTGCTCTAAATTAAAATTATTTGGGTTTCATTGTAGTTAATCTTAGCATCTTCCATATTCAATTGTGTTGTTTCATTTTGTTTAAATGTTTAATGTTTGTTTTTCTTTGTTTTGTTTTAATAGGCCGGGTCCATCCATGTGCGCATCCGGCGGGATGCCAACGAGCAAATGGTGCTGGCTCATGTGACCAACCGCCTCTACACACTTGTCTCCACACTCACCGTGCAGATCTTCAAGGACGATTGGACACGTCCGTCCTTGTCCACCGGACCTCTCAACCTCTCCGATATGGCAATTGCGTCTGGAAAGCAACCCGAGGAACCAGAGCCACTGACTTCCACTCCCTCTAAACCGAGCAGCCCACCGCCCGAGTTCTCCTTCAACACACCTGGCAGGAACGTGCGGCCTGTTTTACTCCCAAACATCCATCAGCAACGACCTTATAACTTAGGTCTTGCATACGGATCTTCTCAGTACAACACGATGCTCGGTCAGGGCTTAACACATCCAGGAAGCAGCCTAGGTGTGGGTTTGGGCACAGGACCAAGAATCCCCTCCCTTCAGAGTTATAGAACTTCTTTTAGCACAGCTCCAAACATATACAGAAGCAACCTGCTGCCTTCACAGAGCGGTCAATATAAGCACTGATATTTTGTTCAAGTCGGACTAAGAACAGGCTGAGCTACAGAGGACCTTAACTGTTATGACTATATTTAATTATTAGGACCAACAGTTCATAAAGGATTTTCTAAATAGCATTTTTTTTTATTTTTTATTAAACAGATAGCAGCTGTATTAAGATATACATATTATGTTGTTTTCCTGCTACTGTTGCTTTATGAGGGTTGTGTTATAAGAGGTCATAATTTATTGTACATTTTGAACTCCACAGAAAGCAAATGAACTTTTGTGTTCATTCTTTGATGTTTTATGATTTGATCAGTGGAAAAGAAATTTGCTGCCTTGAATTGCTTGAATACAAGCAAATATCTGTGTATTCAAAATTGAAAGAGGATTGTATAATCATTTCCAGTAACCACTGAAATTACTCATATCGACGATCACGGTAAAACTATTTTGATGGGAAACATGTCAATGACCAAAATGCAACATCTACATATATTAAATATTTCTACTTAAAGGTCCTATTTTGCAATTTCTTTCAGAAGGTATCGTAGATCTCAAGGGGCCCCTAAAGTGTGTCTGTTAATAGCCCTTTGATGGTACCTACAATGACCTGCCTAGCAGATCTGGCAGGTCATAGCAGATTCCCCTACTGACATTGACTAGTAATAGAAATATGGAACGGCAGCAAAAAGTCTCTTGCCATACACCTACTGGCCACTTCATTAGGTATACCTTGGTAGCACAGCGAGCCCTTTTGCCGTCAGAACTTCCTTATTCTTCTCTTTATGGCATAGAATCAACAAGATGCTGGAAACTTTCTTTAGACATTTTGGTCCATATTGACATGATGGTATCACGCAGTTGCTTCAGATTTCTTTGCTGCACATCCATAATGCATGTCTTCGATTCCACCCCATCTGAAAGGTGCTCTATTGGATTGAGATCTGGTGGCTGTGGAGGCCATTTGAGCACAGTGAATGGATGGACCCAATCGTTCATGTTGTTTATGCCAAGTGCTGACCTTACCACCTCAATGTTGGAGCAGAAATCCTCAGACCAGGCAATATTTTTCCAGTCTTCTGTTGTCCAATTTTGGTGAGGCCATGTGAAGTGTAGCCTCGGTTTCCTGTTCTTAACTGATAGGAGTGGCACCTGATGTGGTCTTCTGCTGCTGTAGCTCATCTGCTTCAAGGTTCAATGCATTGCTTTCATGCAGAGATGCTCTTTGGCATACCTCAGTTTTAACAACATGTTACTTGAGTTACCGTTGCCTTTTTATCAGCTCAACTGAGATGCCCAAACCTCTTAGCATGACAATGTTGCAGCATGACATCAACTCCATTGAACACCTTCGAGATTTGAAGAATTGGAGCCCATTACTAAATGCTGTTGTGGATGTTGGAGCACAATTCTCCACAGACATATTACAAAATCTAATGGAGATCCTCACCTAAACAGTTGAAGAGGTTATAACATCAAAAACACTCCATGTTAATTCTCATGATGCACCATGATGGGGTGTGATTGGTCAGGTGTCCACATATTTGTGATCTTTTTGCGCATCTTGCATTCAGAATGGTTTTATTTTGATATCCGTGTCATCCTGTGTGCTGCTCTTCTTCCACCAATTCGTAAAGTAGATGTTCATATGGTTCATCTCTGTTAGTGATGGTTGCAGTTCCCATTTTTGACTACTAGAATAATAACACTATAGAAGCTGATGATGCTCCGTGCTGCACATCTAGGAAGGCGAGCAAATCAGTGGAAGATTAGCTTTTATCGGTAAAATTATTTTAATTTTTGTTTTGTTTTTTGATGGTGGTTCTTTTAAAAGAGGTTCTTGGTGTTTTTTTGTTTGTTTGTTTGTTTAGCAAAATGTACTGTAAAAGGTACAGCATGCAGTTGTGAATGCAGCCACTTTATTATATATGTTGCACAGCTGATATACACGGCAATCCCTGTTAAAATTGCAGGGCTGTATTATAGGAAAAAAAAACAAACCAAGGTAAGTCATGTCAGGTCTAACTTCCTTAAACATCTCATGTCTGCAAATGATTCCTCATGCTCCCAGAACCACTTCTTCACACTTTGGGTCCTGGATTATGCCTGTCTCATTAGGGACTCCATTAATGTGATACCCTGGTCTTTCAGTACATTCAGGTCATCAGCTGACTTCATTTTACTGCTACATAATGTTGCTGAGCAACCTGACCAACTGAAGTAACCTCAGATCAGAACACCTTGCCCATCACCCTTAAATGACCACATGACCATTTTCCAAAGTCCAATCTATATGCTACCTTCCAAATTCAAGTCTGTTTTTCTGATTAGTCTCAATAACAAGTGTTTTTCACAGCTGTTTGGTTCCCATCCTTTGAGTTCTCATCTCATTGTGTGTATGACAATGCCCTTACTGTCACTAATAAACATAGCTATGGTTTTTACTGGTTTTTGTTTTTGTTTTTTTACATGAACATTCATGATTTTCTTTTTTTTTTAAGCACATTTTGTCCACACAGTTGTCAGTTCATCACTATGCTTCCAGGTTTTGTTAATGTGATGAAGGGTTTTTTTCCAGCCATTTCAATCTCCTTCAGTGTCTTATTTGATTTGCTTGTTTTTTTTTAAATGGTGACAACAACTAAAATTTATCCCAATTTAGGTAAGCTTATAGTTTCTAGTTGAGCACTGTTCAAAACCAGCTGAAAATCAAGTAGTATGTGTGTACATTAGCTAGCTACAGTAGCTAGTTAGCTAGTATGATGGTGGACTTAGCAGTATAAATAATAGTACAGTGCTGTGGAAAAGTTGAAAAAGTTCTAGAGAAGTTATTTAAAGCAAACAGGGTTTCTAAATGTATTTCAAAACTAGAAGTTTTGCTGGAGTTTTCTAAAGAAACTTGAATAGTTGGTTGTTCCAGACTTCTCTCTAGCTCCTGTGTCTGCCCAGTTGCTGGTCTATACTGGTTAATACTGGTTAGTGCTGGTCTGATGCTGGTTTAGCTGGTGAACCAGCATAACGGATGGAAGACCAGCATATCTACGCTGATGAAACCTTACCACCGGCATTGGTCTTGCTGGTTAGTTCTAGTCTGGTGCTGGTTTATCTGGTGAACCAGCAAACCAGCACCAAAACACAACATATGCTGGTATAATTGCTGGTCAAGCTGGTCACCGGGATGTGTTGGATTATTTAACAAAATACATTTTGTGTTCTGAATGTATGAAACCATGCAGGTACTGTCCAGCAGCCTCAGGTAATCATCCAGTGCTAGTGGAATAAAAATGCGATCTCCGTTATTTCGACCTTGGCATGATAGTTGGTGCCAGAAGTGCTGGTTTGAGGATTCCTGTAACTGCTGATCTCCTGGGATTTTCACACACAGCATCTCTAGGGTTCACTCAAATTGGTCCAATTGGATGCCAGTTCTGCAAACAGAAATGCCTTGTTAATAAGAAAGGTCAATGAAGAATCATCAAAATGGCTTAAGTTGGCAGAAAGGCTGCAGTAACTTCTAATAACCACTTTGTACAATTGGGCTGAGAGGAAAAGTATCCCAGAATGCACAGCATGAGCTACAACAGCAGAAAACCATGCTACTATTTGCTTCTGTCAGCCAAGAACATAAAGCTGAGCCTCATCATAACGGCCCAGTTAAAGACTAGGAAAATGTAGCTTTTCGGGTATGTAAATATTATTTTGTGAGATATAGAGATAATCAATCTATTAACCCAACCTACATTGTGGGAACACCTCTAGCTGTTAGGGGTGGTGTAATGGTAAGTGTGTTTTTTGTTGTTGTTTTTTTTGGAACACTTTGGGTCAGTCATCACATGAACACATGAATTTCTATATTTAATGCTACTTAAATTTTAATATTTTATTTTTAATTATTTACATTTATTTAAAAGCAGCATTTATAGCATTTATTATCCAAAGTAAGCTGCAGTTTTTCCTGTTAAAAATGGGGTTACAATTGATCACGTGAGATTAAACCTGATTTAAAAAATTACATTTACAGTATACTTTTATAAATGCTTAAATAATTATTAATAAAGCGAACGATCTTTATTGTGTATATCTTTAAAACAGTCGATAGGATGAACTCTAGCCCCAGGCTCAGTCTTGCAGCCAGCAGAGTTGTCACATCACATGAGCTGAGGAGAAAAACTATACTGATCTGCTGTAAACCAACCAGGAATTATAGCAAAAATTTGAGGGTGTACAGTAGCCAAGCAGTCATGCTTATTCTATGACTCTCTTAGACTCTCACAGATATCTCAAGCTGTCCTTTCTCATCATTCTACACACTCATATTGGATATTGAACCACTGATATTACTTGTTGATAGGTTATGTATTGCATATTTTCTGGAGGTAAAGAGGCTTTCATCATGTTTGTTCTTTTTCATTGCTATCCTGAGTAGTCCAAAGCATTAGAAACACGCACACATACAGTACGTGTATAGAAGTCGCCTTGCTAACTGGAGCAGATAAAATTTCAGAATGGATTTGCTCTAAAGAATTCTTGTAGTTTAATCTGTGAATATGGAATGTTTTGGGTATTATTGATGCTACCGTGTATCATGATGTTGTAAAGGTGAAGGTGAAATGTGTGGTTTTCCTTCCCAAAAAAAAAAAATAATAATAATAATAATAATATTGAAAAAAATTTATTCCAAAATTATGGCCCTTAGGGTAGAAATAAACTACATGTATATACTGTATAGACTTAATGTTATAAATTTAGCACCCTTTCTTTTAATTTTATGTGTTTTTCTGTAAGAAGAAATATAAGAAAAGCATCATGAGATCATAGCAGGTCTTAGTATTACGCAAATACAACATTAGACCAACAGCAACATACAACTTTCTCATCGTGCCATTATTTATTTAACAAAATTGAATCCAAAAATTCCTCTCACATCATTATAGAGGAATTTTGGCCCATTATTCTTTACAACATTGCTTCAATTCATTGAGATTTTTTGGAATTCGCATATGCACACCACAGCATTTCAGTTGGATTGATGGCTGGACTTTTCTTTTTCAGCCATCAGATGTAGATTTCCCAGTGTTCTTCAGATTATTGTCCTGTTGCATGACCCAATTTTAACCAATGTTTAGCTATCAGACAGATAACCTTAAATTTGCCTCTAGAATTCTCTGCTATACAATGGAGTTCAAGGTCGACTAAATGACTGCAAGGTGTCATGGTCCTGTGGCTGCAAAACAAGCCATCACCCCTCCACCATCATACTTGACAGTGGGTATGAAGTGTTTCTGCTGAAATGCTGTTTGGTTTTCCCCAAACATGGCATTGGGCAATAAGGCAAACAACTCCAGTTTACATTACATTTACATTTAGCCATTTGGCAGATTCCGATTTGTTCTCATCTGTCCATATAGGACTTTGTTCCACAAGCCTTTGGTGTTTTTCAGATGCAGTTTTGCAAACCTCTGTTGTACTTCCATGTTTCTTTTATACAGAAGAGGCTTTCTCCTGGCAACCCTTCGAAACAAACTATACTTGTTCAGTCTTCTTCTAATTGTGCTGTTGAACTTTAACATCCTCAATGAGACCTCGTGTATGCGTATTTTTTTTATTTATTAATTTTTCTCTCTGAACATTATATAGTCTGACCTTGGGGTAATGATGCTGTGAATGTCCACTCCTGTCAACTGCCTTGAATGCATTTGATTTGTGAATACTCTTTCTCACTATAGAATATTGAACTTCAAATTGTTTTGAATTGGTTTTGTAACCCTTTCCAGATTGATGTGCAGCAGCAAATGCTTATGTCTTTAACACACAACTGAAAGTTCCTGACTGGCAAATTTCCCAAACTTCCACTTTTATAGAGGTCTGCAAACCAGCTGATAATCAATTAATGAAGGGTTGATGATTAGCAGCACCTGGATGTAACTTACCCTCTTAAATCCTGGTCAAGCAGTCAGGGGGTACTTCGGGTGGGCCACATGTTTTTGGTTGTTTTTTGTTTTTTTTCCAATTGTTATTTGTCTGAGGTTATATTTGCCTAATACTAAGGACACATTGTGTGTGTGTTTCTCAATGATTCTAAGTGGCAGTTTTTGGATGGAATTATGTAACATTATGTGTAATGGTAAGGAATAGTAATCCTATTACAAATACATGTTTACCAGACACTTTATTAAAACAACCATACATGCAATTATTATTAAGATTATGCAGGTTGGGAGATTTACCTAATGTATATATTGTATTATATTAGATATAAA
>JAQMYL010000013.1:9561510-9574905 GCA_030014365.1 Clarias pachynema | reverse complement strand
ACAAAGAAGATGTCACTTTTCACACTAAAAGGACTACCATGTCATTTTTGGGTATTGTTCGAAAATTTTGGGTTTGATTTTTTGTAGTTGAAATTGGACTGTCATTTTTCCGGACCTCGGACTAAATAGAAATTTGGTAAGTGGACCTTTCAATTTTATATTTGAGTACCCCTGCTCTAGAGGGTGGTTGGGCTTACTCTCTGTAAGAGGACAATAAGTTTGACAATCTGGGAAACCCTAGGACCTCTGCCATCTTAAGCATGGTTCAATACTGCTCCTGCAAATTGAAAGGAGACAACCAATGTGGTTTGCACACCTTACAAATACGTATGCCTCCTGTTCAGTGTTAGAGCTGTATCATGCATCTTGGGGCAGATGAAGAAATCACTGGACAGGTGGTATCTCAATTGACTTAGGAATGTCTGGGGATCTTCCAGGAGGAGTTTGTATTGTAGAGTTCTGTGGTCGTCCAAAAATATAAAAACACACTGTAACACAGTCCACAGTTATTGGGGTGATGCCACAGTCAGTCCCATAACTTTTTTCAATTAGCAACAACATTCACTCTGCTGACAGGATATCATGCTCCTGGTTGGGAGACACCAAATTCTAGAGGGAACATATGGAGAAGGGCCATTGCCACATGATGCTGACCCACTCTCATCCCCATATCAAGGGATTCCTTTTCAAGATGGACACAAAAAAGGTCAGCTGCGTCCATGTTCTGGAATAACTTTCTGTCAAAGATTTCTGTCAAGGATTCAAAAGTGGATGAAAGTGTAAGAGAGGAAGCAAACATTATCAGATATGAAAACAAGAAACCTGAACCTATAATATAACATGAGGCATAAACATACAGGCTATGAGATAAACTACAAAACAATAACAACCACTTTTCACAACAGGCAACAATAACAACAGAAGATAAGCAACAAGGCATTGGAACCTGGAATTTAGGTAATGGTACAAACAAGGCATAATGAGACACAGGTAAGAGTGATTAGTAACATGTGACTTACTAGGGGTTGATGGAAAGTGTTGTCCAGCATATCTTTGGCATTACAGTTTCACAAACACACTGCACTTTTCTCATGGCACTTTTCTTTCTGGCAGTGCAATATTTATGATGTAAATGACCTGCTTTGATTTCTTGCAAAAATGATTGTTCAATCCTATCTACAAAGAACTGGTGTACTTCCACTCTACAAACCAGTTCTTTACAGAAAACTTTTTGGATCTTTTTGGAATTGCTTAGATTTGTATAATTATTGAATTGTCTGATTTTCATACAGGCCAAAATAATAATAATAATAATAATAATAATAATAATAATCATCATCATCATCATCATCATCATCATCTATTCATCTATCCATCCATCACATGGTCAAGCACACACACTCGCACACTTATTTATAAACTATGGGCAATTTGGAAATGTCAGGCAACACTGCATGTTTTTGACCAGCAGGGAGAACCTGCAAACTCCACAAACACAGACACTGGGCATAATTTAAACCCCAATTATTGAGGTGCATGGAAACATTTTATTAAAAAACACATAGACTGACTTTCACCAAATGTCTGTTGGGTAATATAGCTGAGGTTGAGATTTGCACAACGGGGGAAGAATTTGAGGTGAATACTTACTACACAAAAGTGTTTCAGTTCTACTCAGTATTCTTTTGCAGTCATGCTGTATGGGAGACCTGGGGCAATTGTGATGCTCAGGGGGGGTAAGGGGGAGCTACTGCACACACTCAATTCCTTCGATTTTGAGGTATGAAAGTTGGTTGTACAGTATTTTTCTTCTGCTGTTTAAAGTTTAGTTGACTGTGCATTTTGACTTGCATCAATTGTATTGTTTTTATAGGTTAGTGGCTACAATTGAACATGGACAACCGTGGGTGGTGCTACAGTAACTAGCATAGAAGACTTTATCATGGCTGCACAACCTGAGCCAATTGTAACACCCTGAATGGGTCAGTAACAACCTTGTTTGTCTATGTTGACATACTTTTCTGTTAGATGATGCATATGTTTCGCTGAATGTAAATAGTAGCTTAATAATAAAAAATAATAATTAATACTAAAATTGTAAAAAAAAAAAAAATTTTAAAAAATGTAATAGCTTAGTGGCTTGATTGTAGCCTATAGTCCCAGAAATGAATCAAATAGGATGATTATTTCACTTGTAGGTAGCAGGCTAACCAATCGATCGGCCACCAATTTAAATCAAGCTATTTTCGCTCGGAATGCGTAGATCCAGAATTAAAATGAGGAATATGAAGTGTTCTATGTTGTCTGCACAGAGAGCTTTTCAAAACCAAATGAGACCTGGTGGTCATGTGTTTCTTGCAAGGCTTGAGCACATGAGGCATGCACTGATGGTAATCCCCATGTGCCAGAGCTGTGAATTCAATTTATAGTCCCTACTGTATGTTTTAACACTGTGTACTTGTAGCACTAGATTGACTTTAAGAGAAGAAAATCCTACTACTACTACTACTACTACTACTACTAATAATAATAATGAATGTAAGTTTAAAGGTTTATAAAATTAAATATATATTTATATAAAATATATAACATTTTAAGTTTATAAGATTATAAAAGTATATAAGATTTCGAAATTCATGAGTTTATAAGATTATGTGATTGTCTTCTTACATATGGCCAATCATTATGTCATTGTTTATTTAAAAATCATTAAATCCATTACAATCCACTGTTACAATTGCCCTTACCAAGGGAGTTAGTGCAACACTTTTACTTCCTGCATCAAATGTAATAGTATAGTCTTGTGTTTATTAGAGACAATGTATAAATTGTATTATAAATTAGGGCACAGTCATGCCTTTCTTATATCAAAAGATGAGTAACATGTGTCAAGGAGTAGTAGAGGAAAAGTAAACAATGTTACAATTACAATGTTACAATGTTACAGCTGCCCCTTGTATTCCCTTCTAAGGCTGATATTATACAGTAGGAGGACTCGTGCTTGGTCATTAATCAACAGTTTAATGTACTGTAAGTGTTGGTGTGCTTTGGTTTACTACACCACTCGGTTTCTGTTTAACTTTAAGTTACCAAACATTCTCCTGTAAATATTCTTGTAATTCAGTAAATGCAAGCTGTCCATGCCGCTGATGCAGCGTAGCGTCCCAAAAACATGACTCCTTCTCATTCGTGTCTTTTGAAATGTGTTGCTTCACATCAACAAATCTTTCTTAAGTGGCCGACACTGTAAGTAACCAGTAACTTTATGCCTGTTAGCCCAGAGGTTCAAATCCTTAAAAAAAAAAAACTAGGGTGTATCCTAAAATTTTTTGAACTGCGTAATCAGTTTCGTAAAAACATGCGTGCTGTAAGATTCACGCAAACGATCCGCTCAGATGTTATAAAACAGGTTTCAGTGGAAGCGGTTACAGAAGATGGATGAGCTAACAAATAAGTAAAGACATTGTCTACAACACATAAGCAACAAAACAAGGCAAAATAAAAACGGCGGCCATGTGCGATTCAGCCCGGGCCGTGCAGAGACCTTTAAAGGGGGCAGGTGCTGAAAGATCAAAAGGGCCACATGGAAGAACAAAATTTTAAACCATGCATCAACATCATTAAGAGCATAACCTGTTTGCAATATACAAAAAGAAAACAACGTCTTTCACTCCAGGCTCTGTCCCTGTCTCCTGGCTATGGGTCGATATCTCCCATGTCTCCTTCTCCTCATTGACCCCTTCCCTTCCACTCCATTCAGGAACCATGTACAAGTTGCTGATTTATTTTTCTATTAACCATCATGAACAACTCTTGCACCTAAGCAGTAATAATCCCACCCCAATAAACGCTAGAAAACGTGACAAAAAATGAATAAATTGCAATAAAATGTGTACTATTGTTAAAAAGGAGTTCACTGTCTATATAACTAAACACATTTGTCATGCAAACATTTGGTACATGTGTTATTCTGACTGTGCTTTTTGTAGAACATCTGGTCAGTGCCTCACACAGCTTCTTTCTATTTTTCATGATATTAATCGTTTTCAGGATTAAAAGATAGTTTAGGTTTTCGTACCGTTAAAGCGCGAATTTGTAAAAAAAAAAAAAAAAAAAAAACATTTTTGTTTTGTAAAATGCGCAAAACAATGCGCGCGTAATGTGTCCTGCTTATTATTTCTTAGATAAATAATACCCATCATTTATAACCTTTATAACCTTCACAGACTGCACCAGATCGAGGTGCTTATCGGTTCTTAATTGTTACTACTATTGATAATAATAACAATAATAATAATAATCATCATCATCATCATCATCATCATCCGCCCATTAATTATATTTTGTAATGTTTAATAATAATAATCATCATCATCATAATCATCATAATCATCATCATCATCCGATAAAATAGAATAATGTTAATTATGGTATATAATAAGAACATCTCAGTTTTATATACAAAAAGGAATTTCGAAAAATATGTAATATATAAATATACAATTTATACCATTTAATGCTAATTTTATGGAAGGAACGAAATTAAATGTCTTAACGTAGACTACATACTCTACCTAAAATCTGAATAATTTGCTTTATTTCTTTATTTAATTTTGTTTGTTTCTTTGTTTGTTTGTTTGCTTGTTTGTTTGTTTGACAAGTATTTTCAGGCGTAACAGTACGCACAAGTCATGGTTCGGTAATTGCCTCGGTTTTGAAGTCACGGTTCAGTATTTGTAAAAAATAAATAAATAAATAAATAAAAATAAATAAAAATGCATAAGTCTACGTTTAAATAAAATATAGTAAACGCACTATATACAGAAAATATTGCGAATAGTTGTTTTTGCACTATTTGCTACTGGTGATGTTACTGTTACAATTTGGTTGCACAACGCAGTAAAACTAAGTTCTTTCTTTCATTAATTATAATGATTTGATTTTAAAAACTCCAAAAGTACTGTGTTGATTTGTATAGTTAATGAAACAGATCTCTAGCTTACTGGCTGAAAAGCATAAAAGTGGTGGGGAAATTTAGTTTGTCAATATGTAGATGTCTTTACTTCCTAAATAATATAAAATATTTTAAATGTGACATGCTTCTATTTAATGTTTCATGTTTCATGTTTCAAATGTAACATGGTTTCATTTAATGTGAATGTTTTATTATTTAGGACGTTATTAAGACATCAACATTAAATGGAAGCATGTCACATTTAAAATGCGTTTTGCACTAAACTTTCCATTCATTTTCCATTCAACCCGTAAATATGATAAAATTGCGCAGTAACTTCTTTCACGGGCGCTGGATTTAGTGTAGAATACAGTAATCAGTTCCTTATAGGTTGCTTCTCCGCTTTGTGTGATGTTAATTGAAGAATATTTATTACATCCCTTTCTAACTAACTAAATAGTTAGTTCTATTTTGACATAAGTAAGGCCTGTTAGTCACATATTTTTAACAAAAAATAGTTTTAACAAAAACAACTCGAATGAAAATAAAAACCTACATGTAATTTAATTTAGATCAAACGATTTTTAAATGATCTTATCATGACCAATATATTATGACCAAATATTATATATTGTGTGTAACCTTTAATGTTATCATCACTGTCAGTCCAGCTGTGCGCAGAGGTAAATGCAGCGGTGCAGGAGAGGTCACAGCAAGCATCGATATACAGAGTAAGAGAAAAGCGGCTCTCTGTGACTGACGGGCAGCAGAAGGCGGGATTATTGTTAGCATCATTGACATTTTAATAAACATTTAGATTAGCCCTAAAAAGTCCTTGAACTATAATATAATTAAAAGTGACAGGCATGCCAGCTGTCTATGCGGACCATTAGTGTTGGCACGGAATGGCCATGCGCATTTGTAGTACATTTTTAGCCTGTATACACTCTTTCTCTCAGGGAAACACTGGAGATTCTGTGCACAACCCGGTAACAGTGTTTCCCAATCAAAAATTGTTTTAGGTGCTAAACCGTATTATCTAGTTAACCTCTAAATAATTGTTAAATAAATATTCATCATAGAGTCTAATAATGATAATAAAAGATGTATAGCAACAACAACAACAACAACAATAATAATAATAATAATAATAATAATAATAATAGGAAGAAGAAGACGCAGTGCTTACTCATCTTCCAAAGTTCCAATACAAATGAGCTCCAACGTAAAATAAGATGAATGTATTATTGAATTATGCACAATGTACACATACACACTTTTTCATTGGTCGCCCCAGAGCTTGGGTTACTACGTGTTCAATTTCTGCATGTCCTTTTTGTGTCGATGTTTCCTCCCACAAACATCCTGGTAGGTTTACTGAATACTCATATTTGCCCCTAGATGTGTGTGTGGTGTGTGTAAAGTATCTCTATGTTCCACTTATTATTATTATTATTATTATTATTATTATTATTATTATTATTGTAGTTGCAAAAATAATAGCACCAACAAAAAGCATATTATATACACACATTTAGATGTGGAATTACACAATAACAATAACATTGTTCATGTGTTACTTCATATATTGCTTCATACAGTTCTTCATTTAAAAGTTCATTAAAAGTTTAATTTCTGATATAATTGAGGCTTGTGTATATACAGTTCATAATTTCCTTTGATTACAATGATCATATTATAGTACAGTTAAGTTGGTGAGCTGTTAATTCTTTATTGTTATTGTTGTATGTTTATTGTTTTGTCCACCTTACATATATAAAAATATCCATTATTATTATTATTATTATTGCACGTATGGTGCAACAGTGGATTAATTATCATTTTATATTACCCTTTTTTTCTTCATTTAATTCATTATGAATTTTACGCTTCAAAAAATTGATTCGTGATATGTATTTAACCAAGCAAAAAATATGTGTCCTGGCTTCCTGAGCTACTCGTATCGTGAGATTTAGGCCCTACATACCGAATCTCGTGCCTTTACACGACCAGCTGTTAAACATTTGTGTAGCACTGCAGAGGTAGGATATATCTATTAGTTCCACAAGCAACAAATTCATAGGTTTATGCCTATTGTATTAACCCATGATAAGTAATCTTTTTATTGGACCAGTATATTTGTCAAGTCACCCTTGTAGTACTAAAGTTTTTTATTGGACCAGTATATTTGTCAAGTCACCCTTGTAGTACTAAAGTTATCAACACAAACATATCAGCACAGACAAATTGATTCCTGTATAGGTCCAGACTAGTCATGTATTTATTTAACGCTGTATGGCTTTTCTCAGATTTCTAACCACATCTGTTGTTGTCATTGTCGTTGTTGTTGTTGTAAAAAAAAAAAGATATATTTAAACCTGCATTTTTATCGACTCAAAGGGCAATATTTTTTCCCTTAATTACACTTGAAAGTGCACATTTTGCATAATCATTTCTATAGCAATAAATTTAGTACTAAAATATGTATATAATTTATGTGTGTATTCAATTTTTGGCTGACTCTGTATAAATATAAATTATATATATATAAAATATATCCAGGTTCAATTCCCATCTGTGTGCATGTAGTTGGCATGTTCTCTGAGTGCTTGGTGGATTTCTTCTGTTTTTTTCCCACAGTTCAAAGACAAGCATGTTAGACTTATTGCCATTCCCAAATTACCTGTAGTGTCTGCCCTGCAATGAATTGACACCCCATCCATCCCCACCCCACCCTGTTCCCTAACACTCCTGGGATAGGCTCCAGGCCCCCTGTGACCCTGAATACAAAACAAAGTAGTATAAAAGTGGTATAGAGTGATATAGTTTATATAGAGTAATATAGCATAGAGTGAGTGATATACTGTATACTGCACAAAAAAATTAAGGGAACACTTAGTCCTGCTTTGACTTGAACCTTACATACACATATGAGGGGCGTTCAAGTCAAACCGTGTTCCCTTAATTTTTTTGAGCAGTATATATACTCACACTCATGCTCATTCTCACACTGCAGGTAATTTGGAAACGACAATAAGCCTAGCTTGTCTTTTCCCAACAGCAATGTGAAAAACTGGTGGAGAGCATGCCAAAATACATGAAAGCTATAATTGCATATTGGGGTTATTCCACCAAATACTGAATTCTTAACATGATTTAGCCAGAGCATACACAGTAGAGGAATAAGATGAACATAAGTTAGCATGTAGCTAACAGTATTGGAAGGCTGTAAAGAATTAAAGTCATTTTGTCTCCTTGATTGAGCTATTTATTTTCAAAAGGAAACACGATACAAAATTTAAAACTAGTCTAAATTACATACTTAAATAAATAATTTAAACATTTTGACAAACAAAACTAGTCTTAACCTGCAGCCGGATTAGAAATACACACTGTTTTTACAGAAACAGGTTCTGGTTTGTGATCATTAATGTTCTAACAACTAACGGTTACTACTGCAGCCAACAGTTAACATCACTTTTCACTTAAATTCAGCTGAGAGTTTAATGATTTTTCCATGTGTTTATGCCCACCAAAAGTATTTGCTCTTTGTTTTTTTTGTGTTCTCCCACTAAATTTAAAGTAAAAAAAAAAAAAAAAAAAAAAACGCATAACCAAGCAGTTGGTCTAATTTTGCTTGGTTTAATATTTGATATGAATCTGACATGCTAATATAAGACCTAAAATATGAACAAGTGTCTAATCCTGTTTAAAATAATAATTAATAATCATGGAAACCTATAGGAGTTTTTTTTTTCTGAAATATTATACACATGTAATGTTAAACATATTATAGAAAGATAATAATAAAATGTTATATACTCACCAGATATTTTATTAGGAGCACATGGGCACCTATTCATTCAAGTTATTATCTATTAACCAATGATGTGATAGCAATTTATAAAACCAAATGCAGATACTGGCAAAATGTGATCGCAGTGATTCTGACCCAGGCGTGATTGTTGATCCCTGGAGGGCTGGTTAAAGTATTTCTATAATTTAAGTCACAATGGTGCAGTAAAGTGAAAAACATCCAGTGAGTATCAGTTTTGAAGATGAAAATGCCTTGGAGATGAGAGGTGAACAGGAAATGAACAGAATTGTTCGAGCTGACAGAAAGGCTTCAGTAATTCGCATAACCACTAAGCTGAAACGCATCTCAGAATGTTAAAACTTGAGGTGGATAGGCTACAGTACATGAACAGGAAATTATGTTGAGTTTAACTGCTGTCAGCCAAGAATGGAAACCTGAGGGTGAAGTTGTCACATGCTCACCCAAACTGGACGGTTAAAGACTAACCAAATGTGGCCTGATCTGATGAATCTCGATTTCCGCTAAGGCACACAGATGGTACACTGCAGCAAAAGGATGAATCCATGAAACTAACCTGTCTTGTGTAAGAATCCCAGGCTGGTGCTGATGATGTAATTGTGTGGGGAATGTTTCACTGACACACTTTAGACTATTTAATACCAACCATTGCTTACATTTCCCAGATTATTTGATTATAGTGGCTGACCATGTACATCCATTCTTGGCTACCATTTCTTCATCTTGTGAAGGCTACTTCCAGCATAAAAATACACCATGTCACAAAGAAAAAGTCATCTCAAACTGGAGGCATGAACATCACAATTAATTCAGTGTTCCTCGGCGTCACCAGATCTGAATCCAATAGAACATCTTTAGGGATTTGGTAAAATGGGAGAGTAAACATATTAAAATACACCAGAAAATTCTGCAGGAAATTGTGTAATGCAATCATGTCACTATGGATCAGTTTCTAACATCTTGTGCAAGCCATGTCATGAACAGTTTAAGCTGTTTAAGAGTTAACAGGGCCCTACCCAGTATTAGCATAGTATTTCTAATAAAGTAATCAGGATGTGTTTTAGACTATCATTGTTTAGTGTTTAGAAGTTGCCTAAAATTAACACCAGTGTTCATTTAAATCCAACACAGAAATAAAACTGAACTGACTGCCCCACGGTCATCCATATGTAGCTAGAGTGTGTTCTTCTGGGCTCATTTGTGTGAAAACTTGTGAATAAAGTTGTATGTCTAATTTTGCTTATATCATTTTGACATGCTCATATAAGATCAAACATATAAAAATATATAATACTGCTTAAAAACCCAGAATGAAAACAACATACTGTAGGACTTTTTTCTGAAACCTTATAAAAAAATAAAATCAAAAGCTTTACATTGACTGAGAATTGAAAAAATCATATTTAATTGTAAAGTTTTTTCCCTCATCATGTTTGTTTTCTCAAAAAATACGACTAAGTTCACAAGTCATATTTACATAAATAATTTATATTTTCATATGATGCATCGTAATACCAGTTTAATACAATGATCTTAATAGCTGAAAATTAAATACAATTTAACATAAATATAAGACTTTAATCGAGCAATGAAGAAGTGTTGGTAATTAACTGAACACAATATAAATAGCCTAACAAATGCAATGCAGCATTTACCTTTGGCAAATATAGAGACAGTCTTGGCACAAAAGTAAAAAAAAAAAAAATCCCTCAGAAGACAAATGGCGTAACAGTCTGCGATTAAAACTTTAAACTGCATAAACGGGTCATTCTACAAAAATGGTGGAAAGTGTTTTCACATTTTCTTACTTTAATATTCAATATTTAATTGGAGCATTTTGAAAACAAATGGCCAAGTTCAAGGAAATGTCTAGTCACTATGATCGTAAATGGAAGTGGGATCATATATTTATGTATTTATATTTATATATTTATATTTATTTATCTAAAGAATTTTTTTCATTAAATAAATCAGATTCACAATAACATCAATATCTTATAAAATAGGTCAAACGCTAAAATCATGAAACAATAATTGATTATAATTGATTATATGAAATAAATATCAGTCAACCCAAACTATTTCATTGGTGTTACTGTTACACAAAAAAGAGTTTTATTTCGAAATTCATTAGTTAATTAGAATTTCAGTGATCACTAGATGAAGAGCACTGGACAAATCCAAAAGGTATGTCAGATGTCTTGCTTCATTTGTTTAGAAAGTCATGATCTATTTAGCAGTTTTATTAGGTTACTCATTTTATACTTATAACTGTGAAAAATTGTACATAAAACCTGATCACATCTAATAATTAGTTGATTTTCACGTGAATGAAAACCATGTGGTCTTACATATAGAAATGATTTTGTAAATAGTTATGATTTGTTTCTCTAAATTGTAACACCAGTTATTAAAAAATGAAAAATGTATAAAGCTCTACTTTTTGTGCATTCAGAAAGTTTAAAAGGAAATTATGGCTATTAAAAAATGTCTAGGTGTAAAAGAAGAAATGCATTTCAGGAGACCCAAATTCCACCTTTTCTGTAGAATGACCGTACTGAGATTTGTGTTTTTTTTTTTTTCTTGTGCTGCTTATTAGAATTCCTACACATTTTTTGCTTAAGATCAGACCTTTCGTAGAGCTGAAGCTCACTCGGATAGACATTAAACTGAAACTCCAGACAGAAACACGGCCATGTCCTCCTCCTCCTCCTCCTCCTCAGTGTGCGGTGTTGCGTTAGAATTCCCACTAAACGTGTTACCTTGTTTTAATTCGAGACGTTCAGTTTAAATAAGAATTAGGAAGGAGACGTTTGTGCTGAGACAAAACACACGTGAAGTCGCTTGATCCGACGGGGGAGAAAGACGGTAACGTGGCCCTGAGTGTGTCTGAGAGGAGCGCTCTCGCAGAAGGCGCAGAAACACCGAACGGGGACGCGCATTGATGCGGGGGCGCGGATTGTTGTTGCTGCTGCTGCTGCGGGTTTCCCAGATACCCGGGCTGACTCGGTAGCAACCCGACCGGAGACGAGCTCATCCCGTACGAGTTCGTAAACCCTAAATGAGCTCCGGATGAGCCGAGGATGGGCCGCGCGAGCTCACCGCTGCCCAGCTGTTCCACTCCGGGGATTAGTGAGCCGTAACCGTGGCTCTGGTTTAGAAACCCGGATGCGTTATAAGAAGGTGGCTGTAGAGATAAAAACGGGGAGATCTGCCAGTACAGAGGATTGCTCGGCCTGTCGTTGATCCCGAACCCGAGCGGGCCGAATCGCAGCCCGCGCTTCATGGCGAGTTTGCCGCGTGATGTTGCGGAGCGCCGGCGGAGTTTCCCCGTCGTCCCGCCAATAAACACCTCGTCACTGGAAGGGTCCAACATCCAGTAGTTCCCCTTTCCAGGGTCATCGTAATGCCTCGGGACTTTCACGAAGCACTTGTTGAGGCTCAGGTTGTGCCTGATGGAGTTCTGCCACCCCTGCTTGTGCTCGCGGTAGTAAGGAAAGTTCTGCATGATGAACTCGTAGATGCCGTTCAGGGTGAGCCGCTTCTCTGGACTCTGCCGGATGGCCATCATGATCAGCGCGTTGTAGCTGAACGGAGGCTTGTCGAGTTTATTGTTTTTACCGGATTCCGCTTTATCACTCGCTTTCTCGTTTTCCGTTTTGTCTTCGAGCGGAGCGCGGTCCATGTCGGTCTGATCGGGAGGTTTTTCCGTGTCGGGTCCCGATGAAAAGGCGCTCTTCTCGCACAGCGCGGCGTCCCGAGCCTCGCCTTTAGACGGCAGCAGGAGACTCTTGATGCTGAATGAAGTAGACCTCTGGACCATGGTCACTTCTTTCTGATCCCCCATGCCGCAGATTCGTTTTAAGTCGTATAAATATTTGTGGGAGTACCGATCGGATCAGGGCATCCTTCTCATGAGTTAACTTGCAGCACTTGCAGAGAGGAGCTTCCAGAGGAGGCATCAGGAAAAGTGGAAACCAGTCATTAAAGGTGGACCCGCTTTATTATGGCAGCACAGGGGGAGGAGTTTGTCTTTGATATTCACGTTATTGCATCCTGCTCGATTTTCTTTAGTGAAAAGGTTGAATTAGGTAAAGTGTGCTGGACTGAAATTTAATGCGCAAAAACTTGCATCATCATCATCATTAACACCACAATTTTCATCATCATCATCTCATCATTCTCTCTCTCTTTCTCTCTCTCTCTCTCTCTTTCACACACACACGCACACAGTATTCTGTTGCTTCAAATCCAAATCTACATGTATATATTTTTTACTCTCTTTTCTCTTGGAGGAGTCTCAGGCACAAGAACTTCCTCCGGGATTAATAAAGTTTTATTAACCCTTTCTTATCTTATTTATCATTAGCTTTTTATACACATTTTCTCACATCTTTTCTTTTCATTCTGCAAAGCTGCTTGTAAAAATGACCACTGTTAAATGCACAATATAAATGCAGATTTTAAGTTATATATTATTATTATTATTATTATTATTATTATTATTATTATTATTATTCTAAACCACCCCCAGATAGCAAGGTGACATTGATTCAATGTTGAAATTTCATCAGAATCATCATTTTGGTTGAGGTTGATTATTCAA
>JAQMYL010000013.1:9524187-9538907 GCA_030014365.1 Clarias pachynema | reverse complement strand
TCCATGCACACAGAGATGGGAATCAAGCCTGGCCGGGAATCGAACCCGGACCCTGGAGGTGCAAGGCGACAGTGCTAACCGCTGAACCACGGAGGAAGTCTACCAAGCATGAGGAGAACATGCAAACTCTAAAGGCCTAAGGCGGGTATCGAACCCTGGACCCTGGACATAGAGGCTACACTTTTTTTTTAATTTACCCACAATTAGAACTGTTTATCGATCTCCAACACAAGCCCTTCCTGACACAACCCTCTCATTTTATTTTGGCTTGGGACCGGCACTGCATCCAGTTGGTGATCGATAACCACTAGCCCTTCCTTTAATTCCATCTAGTGGCTGGAATTAAACCCAAGCCTTCCGCATGGTATGCGAGAAACCTACCACTGAGCCAATCTAATCATATACACTTTAATAAAATAATTTTTTAAAGGATGTGGGGGATGTATAGTACTGTGGGGGGGGTGGGGGGGGGGTCTGTCTACATACCAATCAATGTTGAGATAAAAACCAATAGGGAAGGGCAGTGCAAAGGTGTAAAATGCAAATGGAGTTTCAGTTGTGAATGTCTTCTGCCAAAATCCTTGAGTAGATTATTTGCCATGGCAACAAATGGCTGGAACATGGAAGAATTCCTCAGCAAGATTCATCCGAATTGGTATCAATCCAGAGGTATCCTAGCTTGGTGGAATTTGATGTATACGCTCAGTGGTACTTGTAGATACTTCCGAAAATCAGTGGTGTATACAGGAGTTTCCTAGTACAGATACACCTCCTTTCATGCAGTGGCTGAAAATATTATTGCACACGTCTGCTCATAAACGTTTCATGTGTGTCCTGAGTATTTCACACATAAATTTGTGAAAAAAACATTGTTTTCATATATATGTATGCTCTGCAGTAACAAAATGTAATCAGCTCTCTTATATTCCTAGGTTATTCTGTTAACTTGAAAGCCCAATAGTGTGTATTTATGATGAAATGCGACAGTAGGTCAATTTGACAATCTCGCAGTCTCAAGCCAATTAAATCGCTCTGTACAGAAAATGTTTTTTGTTTACTTCCTCAGTTACCATCATGCCATCAAATTTTTTTTTTTTAACTCGACACAAATCAACAATCACTTCAGATTTTGGATAAAGTGATAAAAATAATAGTTCTTTGGATACTTCATCGACTTCATTGACGAAACTGTCCTTGCTAACTTTCCTGGTACACATGGTGTTATGAATTCCCTAAAAGACGTCCCTTTTTTTTTTTTTTTTTACAAAAAAAAAACAAAAAAAAGCAGAAAAGAAATCACTTTGCTTGGCTTTCCACAGACGTGAACAGGTACACACTTCATATGGCAAGGTAGAGAATTTGTATGCCGAGGATCCTCTGTATATACGAGCGGAAGAATTTGTAGAATAGAATAGAATTTGTAGACATAGTTAAAAGGTTAAGGCTAAAAATAATCTGATCAGCTTCAGTTTAATCAGCGATAATATTATTTCTGGTAGAAGCCTACGTTCATGTCATGCAAAAGTTTCGTTAAATTCTGCTCAGCCAGTTTTGCGTGATGTCGGGTCAGACAGACAGACATACATACAGAATTTTTTTCTGAAATGGGTTTCGGGTCCTTCAACGTATGAAATTTCATTAAAAGAGGGAGTTCTAACCAATGTACAGACCAAACCACTTTTTTGCATATATAAATAAATTATTATTATTATTATTATTATTATTATATACACAGTATATGTGTGGTAGTGCTTTTGTTGTCTCACTGCCAGTTTTCATCACAGACATGAATATTTATATGAAAACATTCAGCGGTAATTAATACTGATTAAAGTCTGGATGAATTTTTAAATCAGGAGGAGTTGATTAATCTTCTGTGACATCAGCTCATTTATTTATTGTGATACAACCTGTTTTGAGGAAAAAAGATGTTTAAAAGTATGTTTGATTTGTAAAAATATACACACATCTACACACACATGCATATTTGCACACTTCCTGCTCATTTCCAGTTACGTATTTCCATTTAAATTCATCTTTATATTTGTATAGATAAGTTTTTATATTTCTTATATATATTTTTGAAGTTTTAAAAAAATATTTTCTTCTATTTATTTCTTGTTAACTGTTTTTTTTTTTTAAGGTCACAGGTGGTCGTTTAAGCATTACACTACATATCTGTGTATGACTGTGTATGTAACAAAATTTGAATTTGAAAATGATCACTGAATTTCTGCCATATACACTTCGACTTTTTATTTATTTTTTAAAGGCATAAATAACAACTGTTGTGTATACATTTCTGCATATAAGGTACACAATACCCATAATGCAGCTTGCTGTAGGGAGTGCGCTGTAAGCTTCAGTGATGGAGTTGCGCCAGTGTAAGGGCGTGTATGGGAAGCCAAACACATCAAAAGTGGGACGAAACCGCGGCACCCGATTGATTGAGCCGGCGTGGGCGGACCAAATATCTGCGCGGACCAATGGACAGCGCTGCGCGACTCTGATAGAAATAGACTCCGCCCACCATCAAATTACATTTTAGGCACAATTCCCCTAGAGTGCACAAATTGGAAGCTGTTTTTTTTTTTTTTTTTCATGCTTAGGCTATAACGATATTGACAGACATTATGAAGGTGAACTTCTTAAATTTATTATGCGGGCTGCGCAATTAAACCAGATGATCTCTGCGCAGATATTTGGTCCGCCCACGCCGGCTCGATCGGGTGCCGCGGTTTCATCCCACTTTTGATGTGTTTGGCTTCCCATAGGCGTGCGCTGAAGCCCCGCCCATTTCATGAAGGAGCCCGCAGTGACTCTCTCTCTCTCTCTCTCGATGCTGCTGCTGCTGCCACAGGGACGGTAGGTTGTGGCAACAGCGTTCATTTTGCTTCAGCTCATCCAGCTGCACGCAGTCTCTACGGCGAAGTTTGGGAGCAAGATCCTCTCTAGGTAGGTCATAATATAATGATAATACATCTTCACTTGGTCTGGACAGGTGGAGTCATGCGCGCGCTCGTTGCACGCTCTGGTAGAATGTTTGGTTTGCAACAATGTTGCAAGGCACGATCTCAGATCTGAGGCATTTCCTTTGATGTTGCTCGTCTGAACTAAATGATGATCAGTCGAAAAGGCGTTGTTTCTGCTGGTGCTATTAGGATGTGCATCTCTCTCTCTCTCTCTCTCTCTCTCTCTCTTCTGCAGTGTTGATTCAGTGCCAGTGGACAGACTGTGTAGGCGACGCAGTTTCATCCACAACGCTTTAACTGTCTTTTAAAGGCCTTTAATCTGAATAAATCTCAGTAGATCGAACCTCTTGTTCTGTATTGCCATTTAGTATTTTGTATGTTTTTTTTTGTTGTTGTTTGTTTGTTCTTTTTTTTTGGTCTGAGTGGGCGTCCTGCCATTCATCGCAAGCACACCCATCATCCTGTAATGAATCAAAAGCTCCAAAATATAATAAAATCTTAATAATAGTAATAATAATAATAATAGTAGTAACATGCTCGGTTATGTCGCTTGTGATCATCGCAGTGATCATGCTCTGAAGGTTGTCCCTGATGTGCATCGCTTGTTGCGCATGTTTTGGAGCAAATATACTAATCATCATAATATGGTCATAAACAGGCTTGTGCGGAATGCCGCAGGTTTGAGCTGTAACTGGGAATGCCATGCCGCAGTGTACTTGGAGAGACCGAGACCGGCTGTCCACTTCCCTAGTGAGTGTTATTGTGTCCTTACAGGAGCCTGCACTGAACTGACACATGCTCAGAGCTGTACGAGATGGATCATGTTTCAACCATGCTTGTCACCTGCTTTTTGGGTCGAGCTCCAGTATTTTCTTCTCAGAGGTCACCTCCGATGATGACGGGATTAATGTCCCGCAAAATGTCTTTCAGATTTTTAAATCACCTATGCCATAGTCCCCTAAGTTATATCTCTATCTCTATAGGCTACTGTAGATCTCAGGAGTAACTAACTACAGGTTACATAGTGTATAGTGCAGTACATATAGATAACTGTGTTCATTTTAACACTTTTTTTGAGTTTGAGTCATTTTTATCTTAATGAAAGAAAACGGTAAGTTAGTGGGGCTCTGTGGTTGGTAGCTGATGCACTGCAGTGGCTGAGCTGCATTACTGTAAGATTTAGTGCATCCTGCGTTTAGGAGGCAGTCTTCCACTGTTTAGTCATCATTTTGACATTTTCAGCCGCGGGCTACCTTCATGATACTTAAATTGACTTACTTTGAGTCATGATGCATAATCAGGCATTTGAATCACTGTTGCCATTTTCTAAAGATCAGTTAAAAGGCATTTCTTTCTTTTACTCTAAAGCCCCACCCCTTACTCCGGACTTCCCATCCCTTATGTGCACGGGTGCTTGGCTGCAACCCTCCAAAATTTTGCAATCTGGACTTCCCCTTAAACAATCCGGCTTATGATCTGCTACTGCTGTGTAAACATGACTTCATAGATTGATCTGTTTGTCTGTCTGTCTGTGTTTCAAATCAGGACACCCCTACATGTAACACATTATTGCTTTCCTGCCACAATTAACACCATGGTCATCACACCGCTTTGCCCTAACAGTTTTTCCCCACTGTTGTTTCACACTGTAAACTGTAGGGAAGGAACTTTTTGTGTCGTCTGCCTGCCAATCGCAGACGAATGCATACAGTATGGAACACTGTCTGTCATCGGCGTCGCCGGTCAGCATCACACTTTTCTTTTATCCCCAACTCCTCTGAAACCATTCAGGGGAATTTAAGTAATCCTTCACAGAACATTTATTAGGAAGCCTCACTTTTCCCTTCCCATGCGATGGATTGGATTGGCTCCCTGTCCCATGGGGCGCGAGGCGGGGTACTCGCGCCCCATGTCTCCTGGGATGGGCTGCACGCCCCCCTGTGACCCTGTACACACAGGATAAGCAGTATAGATGATGAATGAATGAAGGAATGAATACATTTTCCCTATATGGCATTAAAATAAAAAGCACATTCAGTGAGTGGGTGATGCATTTCTTCCTTGGAAGACTTATTTTTTTAAACAGTCACTTCATATTTCTTCTGAAATCTCAGATCTGGAACTTGTATGAGTGTTTACTGGTAATAAACACTTTTTTACTCACAGTTCGAGATACTCGAATGGCTGGAATTGTTCCAGAAAATGGATTAAGTAATTAATTAGAGAGATAGATTTGGCTTTGTCACTGTTTTTTTTCATGATTCAGACTTTTCGTAGCTTACCTAAGCTGATCAGTCTGTTGCCTTTTTAAAAACGCTGCCTTCTACTGTACAGTATGTAGAATAGATATAAATTCAAGTCAGTTACTCTTTCAAAACACAACCTTGAAGTTAAAATCAGACCGTCAGCTTTAATTTGATGGTAGTTATGGGTGATCTGTATAAGACTAACAGCGGTTTTACAACATCATCATGCTTTTTATTGTTGTTGTTGTTGTTCAGAGAGTGAAGATGGATACTGTATTTCCACTGTATACAGGATGGTAAGTGGGTTTGAGTCAGAATAGGAAAAAAAAACCTGGAGCTTTTTAAGCTCTGTGAAAACATGGTTTGGCCAATATCAGTCCTGTTTTTTGCAACTACTGTACTTTGCACATTTGTTGTGCACTATATGACAGCTTGAATGCATTATATGTTTTCTGTTCCACTGGAATGGCATGACTGGAGAAATTAGAGTGAAGTGTCTTGTTCAGAAGGGTAGTTTGGTCAATCACGGGAGAGACTCTAATTTTCTGAATTGGTTCGCATATCTGTGTTTATGCATGTTTATATACTACGTATATACAGTACCAGTATCTGTTTATATACTACATGTGTTACCAGAGGATTCCAGTAGGGGGCATGCTGCAGAATGCAATCAGGCAATTTTGCATTAAGTAAAACAAACATGGCCAGCTTAGTTTCAATGTCGTCACTTAAGATTGTACTTATCTCCCACCAGTTGTTTTGACATGCATATTTGTCATTGTGCAGCTGTAAAGATAAAGATAAAAAAGCTTTTTCTTTTGCATATTTGTTTAAGATCTGGTTAAGATAACCAGAGTAAATACAAAATATAATTTTTAAATGTATATTATTTATTAAGTTTACAAAAGCTGTCCAAATCTACCTGGCACTATGTGAAACATGGTGGTGGTAGTGCGATAAGTAGTGGAGCTGCTTTGCAGCTTCAGGATCTGGACCATAGTTGATGGAACCATAGATTCTGTTCGTGACCTCAGGCTTAAGTGCGAGGAATGATCCGAAACACACCAGCAAGTCCACGTCTGAATGGCTAAAAAAAAAAAAAAAAAAATTTGGAGTCGCCTAATCAACATGAATTCGATTGAATTAAATTAAAACAATTCTGTAAAGAAGAGCGATCCAAAATCCCTCCACAGTAATGTAAAAGATTCATTGCCAGTTATCGCAAATGCTTGGTTGCAGTTGTTGCTGCTGCCAAGGGTGGCACAACCAGTTATTGTATTAGGTTTGGGGAGCAATTACTTTTTCACATAGGGCCAGGCAGGTTTGGACAGTTTTTTTCCCCTTAATAAATGAAATAAATATTTAAAAACTGCATTTACTCAAGTTAATCTTGTGTAATATTAGAATTAGTTTGATGATCTAAATTATTTAAATGTGACAAATATGCAAAAAAGTAAATAACTAAATCAGGAAGGGGCAAATGCTTTTTCACAGCACTTTTTTTTATTTTTTTTTTATTTTTATTTTTTAAACATCATACAGGTGTGGTGATTGCGGACCTGGTCGTTCAGCTTCTCCTTGAAACTTTCTGACATTTTTGATGTTCCTGATGTTCTAGATGCATATTGCATCTTGTAGGCACCTTTTGGGCGTGTGACGTTAGTTTTTGAGGACGCGGACAGAGCATGCAGCAAAGGAACCTGGTGTACATGAGGCAGCCATCATGCGTGATCGTACGTGTAGTTGAAAGCAAGTATATTTTTGCCTTAAATGCTACATAACGCGGTGAATTATGTATTAAATGATCGATTTTATGCCGATTTTTCGTCCCACTCAAAGCATTTAACACTATACTGAGATATTCATCTTTTTGCTTCGTTTTCACTTTACAAATGATAGCACAGAACATTAGAACTTGTTAAAAGACTATTCATGGAAGGAAAATGTCATGTTTCTAGATGTTCCAGATCAGGTAGTGCCAGAAAATGTGATAATCTAATAAAGGCACACAGATCCAGTAGTGTTTACACGTTGCTGGAGAAGATGACATAGTAAGGATCTCTGGTGGTCAATTAACACGTTACAGCGGCATCTTATATTAAAGATTTTGTAATGTACTGTATATCTGGCGTCTGACGAGTGAAGCTTTAAAGTGCAGTAAAACCATTTTGGTTGTAAAGGCGTGATGAAAGGGCCTAGTGTGTATAAGACTACAGCTGCTTTTGAGTAAAGGAAGGGATTAAACTGATCTATTGCTCATTCATTACGAGAAAATGAGGTCAATATAGGTCAATATACTGTTTTTTTTTTTTTTTTTTTTTTTTTTTGTTAGAGAGAAAATTTTAAGAAGATTCAATAGAATAAAATATACGAGTTACAATAAAGTTCGTTATGACAAAATGTTTCTTAATATTCGCATCATATTTTTCTTATATAGCTCAACTGTAACTAATACAATACTGTCTACGGTATTGGAGATAAAGCAACAAAATAGACTTGCATGTGTGCTCTCTTGCTTTTAAAGTATTTTAAGCAGTTCATTTCCATCTGATATGGGGGGGTATTAAAAGGATTTAATGTAGCATGTGCATGCCCAGAAATACAGCGCTTCCCACTGCAGGGTAGAAGGGCAGTGTGAGCGATGAAAAAGACCTGGGGCGGTGTCCTTGAGTATGTGCATCTTCCTGACCCCAGTAAGCTGGACTGCAATTACATGCTTTAGTGTCTTGTAGCCGGTTCATTCTGTTCGTACAGGCATGCTGGAGTTTGATGAGTCAGCTGTTCCTTTCAGTGCAAAATACTCTCGAAGAGGGATTCTAGGAAATGTCATGAGCAAAAGCAACAGAAACTTTGTTAAACTATATGATCTGATTTTCATCATTTTATTTGGTATATTTCACTGATTCATATTCCTACTGTAGTGATGTTAGCCGGTCCTGGAGGCATGGGCTTATTTTATTCCCATGATGACGTAATGTATATGCTGGTCTGTCTCAGTGTATGTGTTTACTTAGTAGATGATAAACTCTCAAAATGTTTTCTGTCTTATTGTTCTGCATTATAAACTCGACCAGTACTTAGATTTCGATCAGCAGGAGGCGATGTACTAAAGAATGTTTTTAACTTGATAAACGAGAGATGTCTTGATATACGAGTAGTACACGTGCATTGTCTGCCTAGTGGCATGTGATCACATCTAAGCCAATTGTTCTACTCTATCGCGTGCTACGGGATTATGGGTAATCGTCTCCCATGCTCAGTCTCAATGTGTCTGTGTCACTCGTATAGTCAACACCCTTGTGTGTGTGTACTGTTTATTATAACAATGTAACTGATCTGAGACTTTTGATGATGTACAGTAGCACCATAGAAATGCGTTTCAAGCTGAAAACCAGCCAATTCATCTCTATTATAAATGTACAAATAATTAGGTTGAGCGGATGAGGTGGAATCTGATGGTGGAGAGCTTCTAAAATTTAGGCAGGCTTAAATAATCCAAGGATGATGGCTGTGGTACGCTCTCTTTGCAATCTGAACCGTCTGCTTTTACTTTTTTCCCATGCATACTGAAGTGTTTTCATTCATTTCATCATTTTGTTCTCTAGGACTTGGTATTGAATGCTTTTTTTTTGTTCTGATACTGAAGAGGCAATAAAGGCGATTTCTAAACTTGTTAATAACGTAGTATGTCAAGGGTACAAACACAACAGCTATTATAGAAAAAGAAATTTGACAGTAGTAATGAAAGCTTGCTTTTTTCTGCTACTAAGTACACTCATGGTCGCTGTTAGTAGGAACACTAGTAGATTTATGCACATTTATGCAGTTATCCAATCAGCCAGTCCTACAGGTCAAGTGCTTCATTTAAATGGGATGTATTATGCAGAATTGTCTTTGACTTAGTCATTTGTAGGTATTCATATGAGTCCCCAGTGTGTGTGTGTGTGTGTGTGTGTGTGTGTGTGCAAACATTTCCTGCTTTTTGTCCTTTTTTCACTTTCGAAGTTTAAACAAGCCAATTATATTTGACCTCTAATGTGACCTCATGTAAGAAGATCCCTTATCCCGGCTTGTTGTTCTCTGGCCGAATGGGGCTTATCTGTACCTCACATATATATTCTAAAACGGTGTGCTTGGAAGAGCTGAAGCATTAACAGACAGATTTTAGGAAGCTTTAAGCTTCTCTATTTGTTCAGTTTATGCCATAAAAAGTGCATCAATGTTTGTTGAAAATATTGTGCTTTTTTTTTTTTTTCTTTTTCATTTTCAAGAGAGACTGTAACATCTTTTCAATTAAAAGAAATCACCGAAATCTGTTATTTATCAAGCGGTGCCTAAACTTTTGCACAAGGCTGTATATTCATACTGTATATCTATGTACATTGATCAGCCATAACATTAACACCACCACCAGGTGAATTGTCTATGAGGATGGGTTCCCTGTTGAGTCTGGCTCCTCTCAAGGTTTCTTCCTGTTGCCATCCCAGTCTACCTTGCCTCCGTCGCCCTTAGCTCGCTCATGAGAGACTATCTAATCATTTACACATTTCCATAATTTTCTTTTGATTCCGTAAAGCTATTTGGCAACAAGGACCATTGTTTCAATTAATCATTTAATTCATTATGGGCACCCTAGCCCTACCCTAGCACATCCCACCTGATCGCACCGAAAAATCACAAATTGATGGAAAATGCTGGTTATGAGAACAGCAGGCAAAAAGTCCAAGCTTGTTGATCTAGCCTCAGCATCCATGGGATGTGCTGGACAAACAAGTCTGACGCATCGAAGCACCACCTTGCAGCACTTAAAGTGCCAGGGTGCCAGACCCTGCATCACCCATCCCCCCCCCCAGAGGTCTTGTAGAGTCAGTGCCTCAAGGGATCCGAGCTATTTTGGTAGCACAAGGATAACCTAAAACCTAGGTGGTTTTAATGTTATTGCTGATCTCTAGTTTGACATAAGCCTTTATTAATGGCATGATGGAAGATGCTCAAGACATAATAATATAATTTATGGACCTGGATACAGTTATAAATGCTTTTTATACTTTTCCGCAGTCATTCTCCATACCACACGTCTATGAGTGATGGGAGATCAATCGTGCTCAACCTGTAATGTGCTTATGACACAAAACAGATCCGTTGTTCTGAGTAATGAAGCACTATTATCCGTCCAAAAGTCCCACAGAATCCAGGTCTAATTAAAGGGCACACCTGCTTTGATGTAACTTTAGCTGTCTGACGTAATGAATGGACAACAATATCCATGCGACTGAATTGGTGTCTGTAGTCTCTCTTGGTTGTTAATATGTTCGTCATCTGTTCTTGATCTCCCTTCTATATGCAGCTCCTTTACTCTATTCTGGCTTTGCGAGCTGCTCATTCGAACACTTTTGCCTTCAGGACTCATGGATAATTCCATTTGCTAAGCTGGTTTGACACGACGATGTTCAAGCTCACAAGGTGGCTCCTTCTTCACAGGCCTCATTGCTCCTACACTCTCTCCTAGTCTCTGTATTCAGCTGTTCCCTTGAGAGAGAGAGAGAGAGAGAGAGAGAGCGTAGGAGGAAAAGAAAAAGAGGGGGGGTTGCTTATATATGGCGATCTGAAGAAGCTGTGTGAGCGAGCACATGAGAGTGGAACAGCATTGTGCAGTGAGAGAGAGGATATAGTGAATGTGTGGATGTGGAGAGCTGCAGGACATTCTGGCAGCCCCACAGTCATATTGCATAAGCCCAGGAAATCTGTGGGAGAAACTGATTTACAGGCTGAGAGAGAGAAGGAGAGAGACTGCGGCTGGGATCTTGCAGAGCTCTGACGTCCAGATTGCAGTCTGTTTCGGTTCTTGATTTGTTGACTGTTGGTTCTGACCGAGCAATCTGATTGGACGAGAGGCTTTCCACGTGTGCTGATAATGGACGGTAACACCACCGGGACTTTTATCTATATGTAATAACCGTTGATTATATCGCACTTCACCCTCCCTGGTCTGTGTGATAATGGATTGTACACCCTACATACTGTAGCTGTTGTATAAAAGCAATGTCTTACTTGAGGCCATGCTGTATTGCTGGATATAGCTGTTTCCAAAGTGGGATCTGGGGACCCCAATGCGGCCTGTGAAGCATAGGCCATGAGTCCCCATTTAAGGTGGGGGGGGGGATCTCACCCCACCATTAGAAGTTACTATTATTCACTACTAAGCCCTTATAGTTATTAAACAGCTAGATGCTGCAACTGGAAAAGAATGGGAAATTGCCTCATGCAGAGGAGTTTAAGTATCTTGGGATCTTGTTTGAGCGAGGGCAGAGTGGATTGTAACCTCGACAGATGGATCAGTGCTGTGTTAGTAGTTATCCAGACACTATACTGGTAGAGAGTGAGCTGAGCTGAAAGGCAAAGCTATTGATTTATTGGTTTGCCTTTGGTTGCAAGCCCTGGGTAATGGCTGAAAGAGCGAGGTTGTGGAGACAAGCTGCGAAAATGGGCTTTCTTCACAGTGTGGCTGGACTCAGCCTTAGAAATATTGTGAGGAACTTTGACATTCAGGAGGACCACACAGGAGAATCAATGGTTGGGATGTTTGGACATCTGTCTAGGTCTTCCAAATACCTAGGTAGGTGGTTTGGGCATGTCCAACAAGGAGAGGTCTCTGGAGCAAACCCAGGGCACGATGGAGAGATTATATCTCTGGCCTCTATCATGTGGCCTGGGAATATCTGCGTGGAGAAGCTGGTTCAGGTGGCTAGGAAGAAGGAGAGTTGAGTATCTCTGCTTAGACTGCTATGAGCCGGAGGTGGACGAGATGGGTTCAATTTAAGCTTACTTAAGTCAAAAACAAGTTAGACTATTAATCAAGCCATCCTGGACCAGATGTGGCCTGTTCAGCAAAAAACAGTTCTCTGACTCCAATAATTAGCCATGCAAACTCATTGTCCACTTTGTAAGGAACAAACGTTGCCTGATTTTTACCTTCAAATGCCAGCTCTTGGCCTACAGGAGTAGAACCCAGCTGCTGTTGTAGTCCATCTGCCCCAAGTTTTGACATCACCTGAGTGCCGAGTTGTTGCTTTTCTGTTTAACACTATCGTAAAGACTAGTGCATTGAGTTCCTGACAACTCAAACCTATCCTCTGTGATCTCTCATTCTTTCCAGAGATGAGCCTGACTGAGCATGACAAAGCTGTGATATTCAAAGAATAAAGAATTTTACTGCGCATTAATATATTGGTAAACGTAGCAGGCAAATTTCTTGATTAGCATAGTACATTCTAAATGCGCCTTGCATTAAGGTAAAAGTGATAACTAAGTGGCCCGCGGAACAAAATGTAAAAATTTTAGGTATATGACCAGGAAAATCCCCAGACCTTAATCCCGTTAGAATGAATGTACTATGCTAATCAAGAAATTACCAATTTAAGCACGTTAGAGATCCTAAAATTCATTGGCCGTGGTTTATTTACTGTATATGAACGCCATTTATTACGTTTGAAATTATGATCAAGTTTCACATTAGACACAAGTTTGATTACTTGTTAAGCCTGACCATCACAGAGCTTGAATAGCATGAGCGCTAAAAGGGTTTTGCTAGCCAGTTGCATTAGAGGCAAATATGATCAGCATTCTCGTTTTTCTCTCAGGGGAGCGTTAACACAGCGCAACATTAAAAGCCCATTACTAATGCAGGCATTAGAGCAATAGTAACAAGGGACTCGTGCATGAGGATTGCTGTCTGTAAAAGGGCTAACACGGGTTGATCTCTTTCTTATCTCCAACAGGTTGCCTTCATTGCTTGGCCACTATGCAGTTGATTTGAAGTGATACTATAGTGGTAGAAATGAAAATCTACCACAAATCTTGCAACTATTCTCAATCTTTTTTTCCTTACACCTCTTGCGGCCCCTTCCATGCCTCCCACTCTCCTTATGTTCATTCTCCAACCATTTTCTTTTCTGTCAAATATTCTCCCTCTCGTTTTCTTAGTCTGACAGACCTTACAGTCGAAAGCCCAAGCATACTTATTCAGTGAATGACTAGAATTTTTTTGTAATGTTTTCTCTTAAGAAATGGGCTCAGATTTGATCTTCTATAAGAAGACCTGCCAACCTTTCCTACTATTTGCGTAGGAGTTCTGCATTTTAACGTTGGAGTCTGTTGCTACTGTATGTACCAGTTGATATGGAACTCTGGAACGGTTGACAAATTGTACAGCTTTTTTCAACAAAGTCTGCTGCTTCAGTGCTTTTTAGATCTTTTTGTCAGTTGTTGCTATGGTATACCACTTATATGGTATATACGTTTGGGCCAAGAGTCAATATTTGCAGTGTTGACCCTTCTTCTTCAAATCCTCTACAATTCGCCCTGGCATGATGGCAGCCCATTCTTGCATAATCAATGCTTGTTTTTGTTTATGCACCCATCTCTTGACCACAAGTTCTAAATGGGATTAAGGTCAGGGGATTTTCCAGACCTTGCACCCAAAATTTGATGTTTTGTTCCTCGAGCCACTTAGTTATCACCTTCGACCAAAACTGTTCTTGGATGGTAGGGGGAAGTCGCCTTCGCAGGATGGTTTTGTACCATTCTTTATTCATGGCTGTGTTCTTAGGTAAAATTGTGAGCGAGTCAACTCCCTGGGCTGAGAAACGACCCGACACATTAATGGTCTCATGACACAGGACTGATGGTAGCGCTCACCTTCGTACATTTCAATAAGGGCAGCAAAGAAACCACTTCTCTCCAGGAAAAACATCAGGGACAGACTGATATTCGGCAAAAGCTACATTTTCTCTAATGAATCCCCATTCCGTTTGTTTGGGGCATCCGGAAAAAAGCTTATCCAGAGAAGAAAAGGTGAGCACGACCACCAGTCCTGTCGACATTAATATTTGTGTTGTTTTTAAAACCTTTGGCCATGGCTATATAGTTGATTTGTTCTCTCTCACATTAACCGAGTTAATCAGATAATAAGGATGTACTCCTTTAGCAATTCAATTTGATTCAATATGGTTCTTAGAATATTTGAATTAAATTTATTTTTTTTAAATCTAATTTAAAAGCAATATAAATTCATGTGCATTTTATATATAAAAGTAATATTTATAATACAGATGAACCGGTCAATCGGCCAGTTATATTGCTCTTTCTTTATAATACTGCAGGTGGTACACTTATTTAGGAGTGTGTTAGGAGTGAATTATTATTAAGGAGTGTGTTAGGAGTGAATTATTATTTAGGAGTGTCTTAGGAGTGTGTTAGGAGTGAATTATTATTTAGGAGTGTGTTAGGAGTGAATTATTATTTAGGAGTGTGTTAGGAGTGAATTATTATTTAGGAGTGTCTTAGGAGTGAATTATTATTTAGGAGTGTCTTAGGAGTGAATTATTATTTAGCAGTGTCTTAGGAGTGAATTATTATTTAGGAGCGTCTTAGGAGTGAATTATTATTTAGGAGCGTCTTAGGAGTGAATTATTATTTAGGAGCGTCTTAGGAGTGAATTATT
>JAQMYL010000013.1:9493096-9519506 GCA_030014365.1 Clarias pachynema | reverse complement strand
AGTAAAGAAGTTATAATCTAATTAACAAAATGACTGAATCATTGAGAGAGAGAGAGAGAGAGAGAGAGAGAGAGAGAGAGTGCTCTTGGTGCAGAGGCAGCATGCTGATGGCCTTATTCTTTGCTGCTGAGTTTGCCGGTTTATAGTCCTAAACTATGCCGGGATAGTAATTACCTTTTCAGCCAACGTTTTGTTCACAGTGTCAGCCATTATACGGCGCCCCTGGAGCAGATGGGGTTAAGGGCCTCTCTCAAGGGCCAACCTGGTGTTCGACCCGCCGACCTTCCGATCAGTCACTAAGAGCCTCAAAACACTAAACCACCACCCCTTAAGGGATACCTACTACATAAATTTTGAATCTGCATTTTAAATTAACATAAACTGTAATTAATTAATAAATAAATAAAAATAAGCTAGTATCTGTCCACTGGGTGGCAGTATAGAGCAATAAACTCATTAAAAAAATGCAGCTACTGACAATGTGCAAATGATATGGAATATTTATTAGCAAGTTCACGCAATAATTTTTCTTCTCAAAATGATTAATGGTGAATGAATCTTTCGTCCTTACTTGACATTGTCTGAGAATAACAAGGCATGGTGGCGAATTAATGGTTTAAAGGGTCAGATTTAATGAGAGCCATAGCAGATGCAGAGATTGGTGTCATGACTAATAATTAATAATATTAATAATAATAATGATGATAATCATGGGCAATGCAGAACAAGCTTATGATCAGTAGGTGGTCCAGTTACTCCATTAAATACATGACCATATATAAAAAGTGATCTTATTTCTGCACCATTCACCCACTTTGGCTGTGAATGGTCATGAATTAAAATAGTAATTATTTTATCAGTGTTTAGCTCTAAGGTACTTTGAACAGGGTCGCCTTAGGGGGGGAAAAAAAAGAAAAAATTGGACATCCCGGCTCTTGATCATGCTATACCTGGAAAAAGATGTCACAGTTGTAGTCCTACCAACAGATGGCGCTCTAATACATCTCGGCTATATCAGCTCATTGCCTGTAGGGCAGAGTGACCCTAGGTGTTGCTTGAAAATAAAATGTGTCAGGCGTGTTTAATAAATCGAATATTATAACAATCGACAGTTCATTTCCTTCAGTTGAATACATTTAAATAGTCATGTAGTTTTACCCTTTCAGTTTGCAGATGTTAATGTAAAGCAGTGTTTTACTGACCCATTGATGTATATATATTTCCTTGTTTTCAGGTGTTCTCTTGAAAAGGGGCTGATGAGTGCATCCAAGCCGTGAGAGGTCAAAATGACGTCAGTAGCCGCCGATTATGACCACATGGAGATCCAGCAGCAATACACCGAGGTCAACAACCGCTGGGACGTGGACGAGTGGGACAATGAGAACAGCTCTGCCCGTCTCTTTGAGCGCTCTCGCATCAAGGCCCTCGCAGGTAAGTAAAGTAAAATAGTATTATAATCACTAATTAATTAAATTTCAAATATAGTTATTACTGAAGATGGCTTAGTGGTTAGCACTGTGGCCCCGCACCTCCAGGGTCAACGGTTTGATTCCTTCCTCGGGTCTGTATGAGAGCAGTTTGCATGTTCTGCCTGTGCTTGGTGGGTTTCCTTCAGGTTCTTTGGTTTCCTCCCACAGTCCAAAGACATGCAGGTTGGGTTAATTGGTGTCCTCAAATTGCCCATAGTGTGTGAATGAACATGTGAGTGTGTGTGGCCGGTGATGAATTGGCACTTTGTCCAGGGTGTACCCCTGGGATAGGCTCTAGGCCCCCTGCGATCCTGTATACAGGATAAAGCAGTATAGGCGATGAGCGAGTGAGTGAGTGAGGAATTGCTGAATCTTGGACTACTTTAATGCTTTTTAAAATCAGTGTTTTTATTTATTTTTTTACTTTTTTGCTTTTGTTTACTTAGACTAGAGTTTGTTGTTCAGAAAAAGTCCCCGGATATAAGCAATTTTTTAAATTCTTAATGGCTCCAGCAATCGTTTACTGTCAGAATGTTGATGTGTTTTTCCTTATCGTGATGTTTTATGTGTACATTAAACGAAGCTCTTGATAGGTATTTGCATGATTCTTAAAATCATTGCTGCGAGATGGTTGGCTGATTGAATGATCTCAAGAACGAGTCGGTGTGCTTGCTTCTCGACCAGTGTGGCAAGGTGTTGTAGGACGCCAATGCTACTGCCCTTACTGTGAAGGGTTGTACTTGATGAGCAACAGTTTTTAGCTAAGTGGTACACGTGAAAGTCAACATGAATACCAGGACCGAAGGTTATACCGAATAACATTGCCCTCATCATTATTCTGGCTTTGCCGAATTGTCTTCGCATCCTAGTGCCATCTCTTCCGCAGGTATGTAATGCACGCACCTTCTTCAGTTGTGCCACGGTCCAGTTCTGATGCACATTTTTGACATATGCAGCCCCATGCACAGCATCCTAACTCCTTTGTATAATAGACAGCAATGACTTTTTCAGGTGTTGTTGTCAGTTTCCTTATTATAGTACCTTGGATCACTTTATTATAGTCCTTTGGAACACTACATGCCTTGAAGATGTTTTGGCGCAGTCATCTAGCCATCCTAATTTGTCCCTTGTCAGAGACACTCAGATCCTTAGCTTGTCCTTTTTCCTGCATTCAGTACATCATCTTCAAGACTTCACTTGCTGACTAAAATATTGCGTCCCTTGGCAGTTACCATTGTACTGAGATAGTCATTTTTATTTATGTTTTCAGTTGGTGGTTTTAATGTTGCGTCTGATCAGTTTACTTTTTTTGATGCAGTCTCTCTTCTATCTCGGGTATCCTTTTATCTCTTTTAGATGGGCTGTGCAATTGTATGACTGCTGAAAATTAGAAATGCATGGTAGTATTTCAGCTACAAGAGGTTTCTAAAAAAAAATAAAATAAAATAAAAAAAGACACTTGCCATTCATTAACCTTTTTTGCTAGTCTCACAGCCATGTTGCTGTTGTGTATATCGGCTCACTGAATAGCAGATGATTCTACTCAAGTTCCATACGGGAATCTAAATAATTTACGTGCGCCTTAAATATGCAAGAGTTACTGAAGCTTCATGGCTCACTTCATGGTCTTACACTCTGCCAAGGCCTTTCACTGCCATATGTTGCTGGACACAGTTGTTTCTTCAATAACTGTTCTGGATATTTTAGTTTCTTATGTCATTTAGCCTTTAAGTCATCAGTTTAGCACAATTTTGCTTTGGATTTGCTTAATCATTGTTGGTGTGTGGAAATGTTGGAGCTTTTAATACTTAAGAAATCTTCTAAATTTAGTTTGGCTTTACTTTGGCTTAATTAGTCAAAAGTGAACAGTTAAAATAAACATCTAGTTTAAAAGTAGGTGTAAAAGCTCAATAAATATTGGTCCCATTCATTAAGGGAGATGTATTTGTTCTTTTACAAAATGCACCAGATGATTGATTGAATGTTAATGGAAGAACCTTGGTGCATTTCAGAACTCATTATTGCATTAGTCCTTGTTTGTAATACAATGGACGAAGCTCACTGCAGAGGGAAGCGAGTTCAGACTGCAAGTCACATGCGACAAGGTTGTGTCGGCGTACGTCCGCTCTTAGAGGCGATCGCCGACCGGGCCGTGCTGAATAATTAAAAACCAGCTTCACCCCACAAAGACGCTTTATTCTCCTGCCCACCATCCTACTGCTTTTCCTTAAACATTCCCGTCATCCTTTTGCTGTGCTGTGCATAAACAAAAGCTGTAAGGTCAGCCGTCATTCAATGCTTGATTAACAGCTTTATAGTGAATTACGGAACTGGATCTGATCCTGTTTCTTAGATGTGCGACATACTGAAAGTCAGATAGACAAATGGTTACAGCAGGGTGCAGCTGAATAACGGTGTGAAATTCTTCAAGGCAGCACTACATGTTTGTTGCTGGTGGTCATGTCGAGGGCTCAAATCCAAATGGATGTCAAATGATTGAGGAAACCGTATATATTTTTTATTCTCAGTCACTGATGGCATGACATTTTGCTAATGAAACAACTTTCAAAACCCTGTAAGAAGCTTAATATTACTGGAAAAAATATTACTGATATTCATGTGCTATTAAGAAGTGAAGTTCGAATCACCATGAATCACAGTATGCAAATTGATCATGAAAATCTAAAATGTCATTCATTAATTCATAAGTGGTTTCGGGAACTGTTTTGCTTCATCTCCTGTTTTCATTCCTTTTTGTTTGCATTTTATGTTATGCTTACCAGCATGAATTCTCTTATCTTACCTACATCGCCTACAGTACATTTTAGCTAATTTCCTAGGAAGCTAGTTATTTAGCTACCTAGCTATGATATAATTTTAGCTGTTTTAATTTGACATTTGCTAATTGGTAATTTAGGAATCTCTTTTTTTACCCCCTCATTTATTCATAAAAAGTTGCCAAAGTCTTTTGTTTGAATCCTGAACAAATTTCTTGATTGTGAATGGAATCTTGTTTATTTTTCTTTGTGACTGACTAGCAGCTCTCTGTCTAAAATGGTGGCTAACTAGCTAATTTTTTTTTTTTTTTTTTTTTTTTGTAGAGTAGCTTGAATCCTACTTCATTAATGAATTGGTTGTGATGCTGGTATCACAGCAACAAGTACCTGAGTTTGTGAACAAAATAGTATGATTTCCTCTCTTTAGCTAGCTACATCATATGAAGCTGCTAGCTTTGTAGCTAATTCTCCATCCAGCAAGCTATACATTTAACTAATTTGTTAGCAGGTAATTTTGCTTTTTCATATGTTGACAATTAAATTATTGAAACAATTGAATTAGAAATTTAATTTTGCTAACAAAATTTTTTAAATACTTTAAAAAAATTTAAAATACATTTTCCTCAGGTGTAGCTGGTCTGTTCCCAACTGCACAAATCATGCTTCAGTAAGACTATAGATCAAGTCAAGTAGTCCTTTATTGTCATTTTAACCATATTTACACTACTGCTCAAAAGTTTGGAATCACTTGCAATTTTTTTTGTTTTTGTTCAGTGATTTTTTCCCCCTCTCCATTCTACACCAAGACTGAGGATTTCAAAACACATGTGGAGTAAGGTAATTATGTAACAACAACAACTGCAGTCAGTTGTTATTTTATGACACGGAGATCATCTGTTCTGGAATAGTTCTTGAAAGAACAGTATTATCAAATGCATTTTCAAAAACCTTCACGCACCATGATGAAACTGGCTCTCATGAAGACCTTCCCAGGAAAGCAAGACCAAAACGTATCTCTGCTGCAGACGAGAAGTTCATTTAGAGTTACCAGCCTCAAAACAGCACCTTAGTTTAGAGTCACATCTCAATATTAACTGTTTAGATGAGATTATTGTATATTTTGGATCCCTTCAGCATTGCTTTATAATGTAGAAATAATAATAATAATAATAATTAAAAAATAAAAAACATGGAATGAGAAGGTGTTCCAGCTTTTGACTGGTAGTGAACCTGTGGTTCTTGATAAAAACTGTGTTTAATGGATATGGTAAGTGGAAGAATTTTGAGAACATATAATAGTAGGAAATAGCTCTGTAGAAAATCACTTCCTGAAATTTAAGGTTCAGACTTCGACAACTGAAAAGACACATTTCTGTTTAGATGAATTCCAACATAAATACTAGGCTGAAGAAATGAACCACTTTCTATGTGCTGATCTTTGCTTGTTTTTTAGCCCGTTGTTATCTATTTTGAGTGATTTTCTTCTAATTTGCTAAAATATATAATATATTTTTGTTCGTACAAGTATTGGTGTGGGTTTTCGAAACATGCATATAAATTGAAACGGATACCTGAGAACAGTGCTGTCTTGCTTAACTGAGCCTGTCCATGCTCTGACTGCTCCTCTTGAGCTAAAGTGCCTGGTTTCACCTCAGTTCCAAATAAGAATTTTTGAGGTAAATTGAACCTGACGGCAAGAAACTGAAAACTTGTTTTACTGGGCCGGATCTGAAAGTAAGAGGTTAGGAGGATTGACTTTCCTGAAAAGTGCAGCTGATGCGACGATGAGTGTGGGCTATTGTGCCGAACGCATCACATGCATATCGAGCTCAATAATTCCCCCGCTTTGTTCCACCACTCAAAAGCCACTGCATTTTTGTCTGGCCCACATATTCGTGTGCAGCAGTGAGAAAAAAAAAAAAGAGAAAAAAAAAGAAGCCGGTTGCTCTCATTTTGTCGCCCCATAAAGGATTTGTCAGACTTCAGCTTAGTCAGTAATAAAGCCTTTTTATATCAACATTTCCTGCTGTCAAACATCAAAAATTTATTTTTTGTCTGTGTTAAGAACTCCAGCTGTGTTTGGCAGTAGACAACATCCTGCTCATCCCCCCCCCCTTCCATGGCAAAGTGGTGTAGCCCACCATCTCCTCCTTGCCTCTCCCTCCCACTTCACTTTTTTATGCTAATTCACTACTGACATCACCATGGAACACACATCCCATGATAGGCTGCCTGGGCTAATGCCAAGCCCCAGGCTCCACCCCTTACTTCCTCGCGGCTAGTGAAAGGTGTGCTCTGTTTTGTTCAGCGCTGTCTTCAGTGTATGCTTGAGTCCACTGCACATATGCTCTCTGATTCTCGGTCTCAGGGATGACACATCATGGGGGTGCTCTGTTTTTTTAACATTGTTGGAGAGGAGAAATCATGATGTCTGCCGGTCATTGAGCATCGTTTGCAGAACAAGCTGGATGCTTAGACAACCTCAAGACTGGTGTTCGTTGGATGAGAGGGGTTGGTAAGACAACACGTTACAGTACTTTCTAGGGCGCAGATGGAGCTTCAGAGGGCTACAAGTATGCCTGGACCCCTGTCCCCTGGACCTTTATCTCCTGGACGAGTTTCTCCTGGTGATCTCTCGCCTGAGCACCTATCTCCCGGGCCTGGACCATCGTACCAAAGCTCTAGTCCCGGTCCCGGTTACGGCGCAGCCGCTTTTAACTATAACCAGATGGAGGGTCGATTTAAGCAGCTGCAAGGTGAGTAAAGTAGGCTGTGGATAACTATAGGGATGGACAGAAATACTTGTCGGAACAGCACTTTATAACCCAACTATCCCATGCTGATACTGTACCTTAGAGAGTGGAACGTGAGAGACGCAGAGAGAACCAGGATCAGAAAGACCTGATGAGGAGGTTTATCACCCTCTGAAATATTAATGAGAACCAGGAGGGGATGAGGAGAAGCTTGGGTAGTTCTCTGGTCTGTGTGTGTATGGCCTGTATACTGTATGCACACTCATGTGTCAGGTTATCCAAGCATGTCTGCTTTGCTCTGGACAGTGGCAATATCACAAAGATTACAAGAGTATATTCTTGCCCTCACACAGCTCTGTGTAGTACGATTGGGCCAGCAGCCTGTTAAAAGTTCCACAACTTACTGTATATAAATAGATGACAACAGATTAGTTTATAGCTATAAATAAGAAGAGAGAGTTTAAATAGATTCTTCTTTTTTTAGAACATTCTATAAAGTGTCTATTAGGAATAAAAGGAGAAGAAGATCCAGTAAATAAGCTTTCCATGCCCTAAAATATAATTAAGTTAAGGGAAAAAATGCATTTGGTATGCTGTGTTCCTTTACGGTCACAAGTGAACAGCTTTGCATCCTCTCAGTAGTAATATATGCCCATGTCTTTTTTGACACATGGGTTCTAATTAATCGGTGCTCTTTGCTTTTGGCATCTCTATCCGAACTCTACCAGATGTCCTCGACTGCCTCCCTAAAGACTAGATCTAAAGATCACGTTTTCATTTTTAATTTCTATGAATTTTTATAATTTGTAGATAAGGTAGGTAGGTAATTGAGATTAAATCAAGCTTCACATGTTTAAGGTGCATTTAATTGAGTGAAGATGGGACCTTAGGTATTGAAATCGCCAGGGATCACCTGATACTATATTATCATGATACCTACAGTAGGTGATATAATTACATTCAATAATAAAAAATTCTTTGGAGTTAGCATGTCGATCCATGAAATAGCATTCAAAAATCTTGATGCGTAACTGAATTGATTGTTTTCCCCCTATCTCTATAAGCCATTAGACTTGCAGTGGTAATTTGTGCATATATAATATATAAGGCAGACAGGTGAGTGACAAGTCTGATCACTGGAAATTTTGAAACCTCAAGGGTTTCAAACAGACATCCAAGTTTTATCCTAGCAGAAAAGGTCTGCAGTAAAATAATTTCCTTGGAAATGTGAACCAATAACGAACATTCTTTCATATTGGGTCAGTTGTAGCCTGTGAAATGCTTTAAGTGATTGGTCATCCATTAATGAAGGTTTGTCTCGGGTTGCACCCTGATTACCATTCCTTCCACTTCCTTCCACCGAGAAGTCCAGACCAGCAAGGCAGACGTTGGTGCACATCGGCACCAACGTTACATTCTTACATTTCTTCTCTTTTTCTCCAATGAATTTAGCTTTTGGGTAACAATTCTCCGCCTGACTGTCCGTTTAGTGAAAAGATGCTTCAATAACAGTTACGCTAATATTCTATGACTTTATTCAATCTTCCTTCTTTCCATAGGTCATGTAGATGCAAAAAAAAAAAAAAAAAAAAAAAGAACAGATATCTTTCTTAGAAGTGAACAAGATCATTTTAAGCATTCACTGTTCCTTATCTTTCCTTTTTTTGTAGTATGTAGTGCTACAGCTCATTTACATTGTTGGTTTCCCATGTCTTTATCTAACTAACTCCTAGTGATAAGGTTACCAGCCTGCATTCAGATGATAGGCTGTGAACAAAGTCCAAGTTGTCATTGACAGCTATACCATGAGGAGTTCCTTTTTTTTTTTTTTTTTTAGTGCTAGAACCCGACAGGAACCTCTGTTTCATCGTTCTTGCTGGTCACTACACAAAGCCAAGCCGGGCATAAGGAGGGGGGCGGAAGTGTCACATTAAAAGAGGCGATTCTGTGTAGTGTAGTGTAACGGCAGCCAGAAGCAACCCGCTGCTAACCAGCTCAATGACCTTCTGTTCCACACTTGGCTTAGCACTGTCCTTTCATAGCTGGAGCAGGAAGTACTAGTACTGGGTTTTGACTGGAGCGGCAACCTCTCATTATAGAGTTTATTGGATCAATTTGAAGATAAGCCAAGATAACAGCCATGCTTTGACATAATAAATACTAAGAGTTTATCCATTGGCTTGGGACGCCTTTTTATACTATATGTTGATCTTTCAGGATCGTACTTGCACATTGCAGGGACTTACTGTACAAGATCAGTCTAACACGTATGTGCGAGTTAATCATACACAGACGAGCAATAACGTGGCGTTGACTTAGAATCCAGTTCCTTAAATGAGTTTTCAGCCCCCTTCAGTGCTGAAGCCAGGAATTCGTTTTTGGAGTGAGATGAGGAAATGTACTAAATAAAATCTTTCAGCTGCGCAGACATAAATGAGAAAAAATATATGATTCCAATTGGTTACTGCTTCTAATTGTAGAAGCTTGTAGCTATTAAAAATGTCTATGAAAAAGCTGCGTAAAGAGCTCAGTTGATGCATAACGGTGCTTTTGAAGAAGGGAGAAACCCTTTATTTTCTGAATTCCTGATTCTTCGTTAGGTAATTCACCCGTTTCTAACTGAGGCAAGAGTTAAGGTTTTACAAGCATCCCCACCCTACTTTTCTTCCGTCCACTAGAGCTAGTGAACTTTTCATCCTCTCTAAACAACAGCTAAGTACCAAGTCTGATGTCACTAGGTGTGAGATCTTTCGCCTGCCCATAATTAAACCAGAAGGAACTTGCTCTACTTCACTGCTGAAATATGTCAGAGGCTCTATGCAACAAAATACTGTGCCTAGAAGTAGTAATCAAATCAAATGTACAAAGTATAATCGTCCAGATCCAGCCTGGGATCCTGTCCAGTGAGCAACTACTGTAGGACTCTATTGTCCACCAATTATCCTTAAGATTATAACCACTGAAAGGTGAACTGAACAACATGGCTCACCGACTATACACCAGTAAACTGGTGACAGGATCATTGCCACCCAAGGCTCACCCATGCTCCTGGGGGCAAAAGGTCGGTCCGATCCCAAAGAAAATCCCAACACAGCATAAATAGCTGAAAAAGTCAATGCTAGCCATGATAGAAAGGCACCAGAACACCTAGTGCACCACAACTCACCACGTACAGGGCAAAAGGACAAAAGTCAAAGATCCGAAGGCTGCCAACCCAGCCTCCAAATTCCCCAATCTGACAAACAAGTCCGGTCCATTGAGGCCTCACCCTACAACACACATCACCCAAAAGATGCCAACATGCTAGTGCCTGGCATCACAGCGCACACCCAGGGGCCCTACAGAGTCACAAACAGGGGGGCCAGAGCTGGGCAAGTGACACTAGGGGAGCTCAAAACCTTGATAGCTTTAAAGTTAAGACCAACAGATTCACATTATACACATGGAAAGGTTAAGGCCTTTTTTAAAGAAAATCTTACAAAGGGCCTGTTCGAAAGGTTTTTAGAAGCAAAGACATTTTGAATCTGAATCTTGACTTGAATCTCACTCTGTTTATTCTGGTCCGGTATGAGTGTGGGAGTTATTTCATATTTGCTTTGAAATCTTCTGCCCGATCCATAAAGCAACACGGAGAGCGGCCAACACAGGAACTCTTTCAGCAGTACATCCCGCGCTTTCTGCTTGGATCAGATCAGTTTACTTCTTCTTGTACCTCTCAGCAAACACATAATTCACGTCTACTACTTTAACAGCTTTTGTTCCAACCGATTGCTCAGTTTTTATTGAGGGGAGTCGGTATGCCTGCCATAATGTAGCTGTAAAAATATTGTTTCTTGTCCACGTGGAGTCGGTGTGAACAATGCGGACACTTGCGCAATATTTATGATGTGTTCAGAAATAATAGTTATTGTCATCCTGAGAGATTCCGTGCATTCCGTATGATGGTAGTGAGTATGACTGGTGCGGAGTATTCGGCCTCTCAAAATTCCATTCTGTATACGATACTTGGTACAAAAATAGTTTTACTTTAGTTTAAATTTTACATGAAACATGAACATCAGTATTAGACTGCATAAATGTCAACAGTGCCTAAATATAGCAAGCATATTTAATATTAAAATACCTTTTTTCAGGGTCACCCTGAAAAAAGTTGTGAAAAAAGAGTTGTGTAATATATGGCCGTTTAACCATCTTTAACCGCTAATTAATTGCAAAATAAAATGTTGCATGTTGTTTTATATTTGATTAAAGATTAAACTTTCTTTCGGCTGCTCTGGTCAAGGGGTCGCTATGGTGGACCATCCGTTCCGCACAGGACTTTGGGATCGGTTTGGAAGGATGCCCTTCCTGACGCAACCCTCCCATTTTATCCGGACTTGGAACCGGCACTGCATGCTGTGGCTGGGTAGTATAGGGTGTGGCAACACACCGACGGCGGGACTCGAACCTGGATCCTCAGATCCCCAAACCAACAACCCAGAGCCTTAGCTGCCTGAGCATCCACTCCACTTTATAGTTGAAAGATTAATGAAATAAAAAAATCGATGGATTGATCTTTATTGATCCCAAAAGCCCAAACTCCAACCACTGGATGCAGTGTCGGTTCCCAGCCTTGATAAAATGAAATATTAATGCGCCAGGAAGGGCATCCAGTATAAAACCTGTGCCAAGTCGTGTGCTGATTGGATGGTCCGCTGTGGTGACTCCTCGGCATGAGCAGACGAGAGACTACCAACAACGTATAGGAAAGTATTAAGGTTAGGTTAGAATTCATTAAAAAAAAGAAAAAAACAGGCGGTCTGGCTTGGTACTGTATCTCTTTTGTTTAACAGTCATGTCATGCCTCTCAAAAAATAATAAAGGTTTGTATGATATAGTGACTTAATATGGTTTCACTTTAGCTATTTAGGGGGCAAATTGGCTTTAATCCTGACCTGTGCACATCTGTTATTTAGGATGGCTGCAATAGAACTTTTACGGATATAACAAATATATTTCCACACAAGTACTTTTAAATTTAGGTAATCATTGTCAGGTCAGTACATATCTATTAAACAGTACTGACTGTTCAGATTTCCCCGAGCACTTGGACATTCATCCATTTCATCTATTCATTAGTACTATTCATAAGTGATATTTAAAACTGATTGCAACAGTGGGTGTTTTTTTTTTTTTTTTTTTCCTTCCTTTTTTCTTTCAGACGTCTGGTTTTAAAATTAGTCACCTATAATAAATCTTCACTGAAAAGAACACTTATGATACTTAAAATTATGAGCTCCTTTATATTTCTTTGTGTATATGAACTTCTTATTTCAATTCAGACTCTGTTATTTGAAAATCGTTTACAATCGTGTGTCATGAAGAAGATTTCACCCTTCTTTCCAAGAAGGATGTTTGCTTATGATCTGATTGAACAGCTGTATCTGTGGCAAAGACAACCAGCGTTTCAGGTTGAAATACATGGTACGCATCAGAGATCATGCTACTAGCAATTTTCCCATTTTATTTTCCCATGCTACTAGCAACTTTTAGCAAGTTTTAGGGTTTTGTCCATGCATACAAAAAGAATCAGGTGTGACAAAGTCCTCGAGATGGCCTGTGGCCGGTTCTGCAGGATGTTCGGTAAAACTTCCCTAATTTCCTTATATAATTTTACCACAAAATGTCCAATATATATACACACACACAGTATATACAAGAGAAATGTATACACACTTCACGAAAATAAAAATAGTATGATGTATATTATACTAATATAATACTCAATAATATATTATCAAAAAGTTTTATATATAATAGCTAAAAAATTTGTACTGTATTTATAAAATTTATAATTATACATATAATTTATAAAATATTTTATAAAAAGTTTTTCTTTTTTTGGAGACATCCACTGCCAGACTTTTGCACAGTACTGTAACAGCAAAACATTTGTACCCAGAATTGTAATGATTAGCATAATTAGGACAGATGGGATTAATTTTATTTATTACATTTGGCAACCATGATGTAATGAAAGAGGGTAGGCTAAGATGTTAATATTCAATATATACAGTATCAGCAGTGCCAAGGCCCAGTGTGGCTGCAGGTGGGATCAGGTGGGGGAAAAAAATATATATATAATATAAATTATTTTAGACTCGTTGGTGATCATTTATTATAAGGACTCAATATAGACTTTGCTTATTATTATAATTATTATTTTATTATTATTATTATCTTCCCTAATTCACCCTCAGCTGATGTGTTGTTCGAGGGCCATTCATAATTCTAAATCTTTTCCTCTGCTGTATCAAACTCATAAACTGACGCTGAGTGCTGATAAGTACAGCAGGTTTAAATTAAACTGTTTGTATTTTATGTAATGATTAACATGGCTGTCTATCTGTTCAGCACTGTACATTTTAAAATCTGATTTTAAATCATGCCTTAAACAATCCAGTGCACAGTCTTATAATATATATATAGCATAGGATTGTGTGTTTACAGTATATAGTCGCTATGAATACTTAAAGAATAGAATATAAGCAGCAGTGTGAAAGAGCTGCATGTTCGATATGCAAGTATGCAATAATTGAAGAACTCTTGGCTAAATGGTAGAAAATATTGTAATTACCATTCTGTGGATAGACGTGAAAAGCGCTAAGGTTTTAGAGTCCTAACAGTATGTCCTATGACATGGCCACGTTAATAGGAATACCTCTAGGCATAGTGTTTGCTCCCAGCTGTTGTCGGCTTGCAGAACTGCTTCATTTTAGTGTCTATGTAAACGAGCAACAAGTAGGCGGACAGGATCTTCTTATATGAGGTCACAATAGGGGAATCTAATTAGCTCGTTTTACTCCCTGATCACTACAAAAATGGAAAAAGAACAAAAAATGTCTAAAAAGTGAATTTTGCATAATAGGTCCCATTTAAAAATGTCAAACCTTTAACAAAAAAAAAATCTTTATTTTTATAAATAAAAGTTGTAGGTTTGTTGAGATGCTAGTCAGAACATTTGTTAGAAATTCACTGCATCAGATCTAGAGAGCCACCTGGGATGATTCAACCCACAACTAATATCAATTTTTTTGATTGACACCTTTCGCCTACCTGCATAGACAGCCTTGTGAGGTGTGTATAAATGGAGGATGCAGGATATATCTGGATGGCCTACATTGACAGTAACCTCCATTACGCTGTCCTTCAAGGGATCAATTCCCTTTTAAACACTGACTTCTCATTTCTTTGTCCTTTTGACATAAATAGATTTTAAGTACACCATGGTACACTTATACAAGGTATCATTTTGTCCTGTGATAGATATCATAGAGAGCGTTGAGATTGCGTGTCAGCACGGATAAAGTTAAGAGAATTCCTTGAGCTCGGAGCACTTTGTTAAAACTCACAATGTGCTGTGATATGTGACTTGGTTTGCCTGCTCTGTGACGTTTGATGTATCGCCCGGGGGGAATTCCCTACCTATTAGACTGACCGGGCGCTATAATAAGATTTCTGTTTGTTGGCGACAATCTAAGATATTTGGCGTTGAGGCGCTACTCAATAAACAGCATGTGGTCAGCTCCTGATAAGGTCATCCCCCATTTCAAATACTTTCATGTAAAAGTTTACATGCTTGATGCTGTTGTATTTTTAGATTTCATGCAACGATGAACATTTTTATACAAATAAAATAAATTAAATGATACAGGTCTGTCGGTGAAATAACAAGAAAAAAATATTCCTGACTTGGTTTCAGTGCCCATTCTTTTACTTACATATTGTAGTTTTAACTGTTATGTCTTTCTCACAGTTCTGAACATAATAGAAACTAGTCTTTGTAATAATCCCAAAGAATATATAATCAGTTTCTGTCTATAACAAAACTTTTCATCTGAATACCACTATATAACCTTACTTTAGAATATTTAAACTTTAAAGTGATTTTCTAATAGAAACTTATGCCTCATGAAGAGCCAATCGCATTGCTGCACTGGGTAAAAATGTAAATAACAATAAAAAAAAAATACAATGGATAAATAATAACACTGGGAGGGATTGCATAAGATTTGGCAACAAACAAACAAACAAAAGAAATGAAATTATAGGAAACTTTAAAACACCACTCAAATAATAAACAAACAAATAAATAAATAATGTTGTACGGAAATTAAATACTGGGAAAAAACAACACAAATAAATAAGAAAAATAAAAATAAATAAATAAATACCATTGTAAGGAAGATTTTACAACATGGGACAAAAAGCACAATAAACAAATAAATAAATCAGAAGTGTAGGAAATTAAATTAAAACATAGGAGGAAAAAAATTAATAACACAAATTAAATAAATAAATAATGTTGTGGGAATAAGTAAAACATGAAACAAAAAAAAAGTAAGTATATAATTAAGTAAATAAATACATTAAAAAAATCAAACACTTACAATATACATCCTGTGAGTAGGTTAAACGATTTTAAAGGAATTCTGGAGAATGTGGAAGCTGTGAAAAGGACGTCTAAACTTTATGCCGATTCAGTCGCTCCAGCAGTAACGAATTGAATGTTCAGGATATTTCGGAATTTGTGTTTTTAACACCCTTGTGACTCTAAGAAATTTACAAAATTTACAAAATGTTCTTTATTACTTTCCAATATGTCCTGCATCATTAAAAAAAAAAATTTGCAAAAACATGGAATTATCTCATTTTGCTGTCAAACTGTTCATATTTATTAAGTCGTCATTTAAGTAATAATTATAACTATAACCTGATATATTATTTATTCTCATCCATCCATCTAGGAGCCTCTGTTTTGACTTTTGTATTTATTCCTATTTTGTACAACTGTGGTAGGCCCTCCAGTCAACACTCACATGTATTCACACACTATGGGTAATTTGGGAACGCCAGTTACCCTAATCTGCATGTCTTTGAACTGTGGGAGGAAACCGGAGAACCCGAGAAAACCCACCAAGCGCAGGGAGAGCATGCAAACTCCATGCACACAGACCTGACACGGTAATCGAACCCGGGACCTGAAGGTGCAAGGCGACTAACCACTAAGCCACTGTGCCACATATTGTTTACTTCCAATGTCTTATTGTACCCATAAATGATAAGTAACGCACACTTGGCAGTTGTTATGGTTGCCCTTTTAACTTCCAAGAATTCTTGGCAGTCTTGACATTCCTTACCTCAAATATTAACAGGGTTAAAGTTAAACCTCTCTATCGTAATAAAGTAAAAAGTCTGGAAAAATCTGTACCATCATTGCATGAAGCTATAATTTCTAATTGTATAAATGAAATAAAATAGCTCGTCATATTGTCACATCACTGGAGCTAGTCGTTAAGGATGGTGTCAGAAATGGTGTAGCTATTCTCATTAATAATGCAAAGTGTCCCATCAGTAAGGGTCAAGGTCAAATCAAACTGCTTGCATAATGGTATTGGCACTGACCCAGAGAGAGAGATGGAGACGCATACACTTACAGTAGCTGCTCTAAACTCGGCTGCCACCATTAAGCCAGATGGTAAAATACAAGCTTGAAATAGCCTCATGGCAGCGGCGTATTGATTAACAGCAGCAGTCTTACTGTTGATGCATCGTTTCTGAGCGAGCTGCAGAAACAGGCACTTTGCAGCACGTCAGCGTAACTGAAGAGGCTTTTAACAGCGCAAGGATCCTTCACTCAGTAAATATAATCCATGTCTACTGTTCCCTATTGGCTTTGAGGAATAAATTGACCTTTAATGCATCAGATTACGTTTAATAAATAGTAACTGCTGCCTGTTGGATTTGAAAGGAACATTTATGCATAATGTGTGTCAGAACTGTATTAAATGGATGTTCAAAACTTTATTTATTGAATTGCAAAATATTGTCGGTTCTAGCGCTAAGTGATGTGGCACAAAAAAAAAATTCATATCAATCGATATATTGATAATTATTGAACATTTTTAATGAACTAATATTATTTTTATTTTTATGATCAGACACACTTTAAGGATAAAGAGGTTCTCGCCATAAATAATAAACTATATATAAGGATAATGGAATAATCTTACTTTGAGTCACAGTAAATAAAAAAGTAGGTACATCAATCTATGAGGCACAATAAATATTAGAAATATAAACCCTTTTCAACTTAATAATTGCAATATTATACATGAATTATAAAATTTGTGTTCCCCCACACGATTTACACACACCTGTGCTCTGATCTCGAAAAACTCCCATAATGCTGAGCTCTAATGTTTATTTTATTGACAATTTCGTCCTCACATTCCACACCCATCTTCTCCCTTGTCTCATTTTTAGGCCTTCTGCTGTTGGTTGGTTAACGTCGTGCAACACTTTTCACGAAAACCTGTCTCTCAGGACATTTTATATACAGTAAATCCCCTTGTCGAGTTATCTGGGAATTTGCACATCAGCTTCTGCTTCAGACTCGGAAAAAAAAAAAAAGCCATTAGCCATGTGGATCAACTTTAGAAAAAAGGGCCAGGAGCGTTTGAAGGAGCCTTGAAAATGTGACAGCCTAAGTCTTGATACAGACCTACAGGACACACTGGCTCCTTCATGGCTCCTTCTAGTTTCGTTATACCTGAGCCCACTGTAGGCTGAGATTTCTTACAGAAGTGTAACCTTCTAGTGTTGTCCTGCACATTGGATAGGTTTTTTAAAGGTGTTCCTACTGATGGTGGTCTCTGGAGATGTGATGTGGTGTCTGGCACTAGGACATTGCTGGTTGTCATACCCCTTGGATGCTTTGGGTTGCAGGGTGGGGTCTCCGTGGATCAGATGTGTTTGTACAGTTCAGTGGGTGCTTAATCAGATCGGGATCTGGGGAATTTCGAAGCTGGATCCGTAGCCTTGGGTTCGGTGCGTGGCTGTGGTGCAGCGGGTATACTGTTGTCTTTCTATCAAGGCCGTTGCATTTGCTTTTCTGTGGATCAGTATAGACAGATATGAAGGCCTTTGATGTCTGTGGGCATGGGTGAGCCTTGGGCGACCTTGATCCTGTCAGGAGTTTACTGGGATAGAGTTGATGATCACTGTTGTTCAGTTTACCTGGTGGTGGTGTTGACATTATGGATGATCGGTGAGTTTTTGTATAACGTTTCTGTTTCATGTACAGTTTCATGTCCACTTGTCAAGAAACATAGTTATGGCTTGAATTTGTTGTGGCAATGCATCATCAAGGGTTTAGGGGTAGCTCAGAGGTTAAGACATTGGACTACGATTAGGAAGGTCCCAGGTTCAAATCTCACGACCACCAAGTTGTCCCTGTTGGACCCTTGAGCAAGGCCCTTAACCCTCAACTGCTCAGTTGTATAATGAGATAAAAATGCCTAAATGTAAATTATGATACTTATGTAACCTATAATATTGTTGTCTTGTTTATCCTCAGGAATTCAGAAATTAATCTTGCACAAGTATACATGAAGCCATACAGTATATTTTCTCTGATATGATGATACAGAATCCCAAGCTGTGGCCTATACAGTAGATATCCTGAGTTTGTCTCTCTCTCTCTCTCTCTCTCTCTGTCCATTTTGGAGGGCATCTAGTAAAATCGCTGACATTTAAAAACTGAATTGGTATTCAGCATAATAGCTTGCTCTCATTCTAGCTCAGTCTTTGTTCCCAAGAATGTTTGTCATGGCCCACGTTCAACAGGAAACCACGTTGGTTTCGTGCCAGGCAGGAGCCGATACTGTATATTGCCTATGATGTTCGCCACCCTTGCCCCAGTGCAGGATGAACTTTGACAGATCAAACATAGTGAACCTGTAAACACAATATAAAAAGAAACATGGTGATTGATGATATCTCTCTCTCCCTGTAACAGTTCTGAGATTTTTTTTGGCTGGCCGTTCCCTTGCAAATGATTTAATTGCTCCCGCTGTTGTCTCTCTGCCAGAGTTAAGCAGTTAACACACACGCAATATAGAAGCTGTTACAACTGCACTGAATATTATTCTCCATGCTGGCAAAACTTTTTCATGGATCAAAACATTTTAACGTTTAAATGTAACAACTTAAACTCTTAGGTTAACATAATAAACTGTTTAAGAGGAGGTGGTTAATATTCCGCATGGCGGTTGGCCGAAGGCAGGCATTACATCACTAACTCTAATTCATGCAATGAGTAACGAAGAAGGGGGTTACTTTAGGGGAAATGTATTGGTGTAAAAGTGCACATTGTATTTTGGAAACGTACACTTTGTTTTTTGTAAGTAAACATATGCAGTTATATTTTTGTCAGTTAAAAAGAAACACATTTGCTAAATGCAATTTCATGCCCTTTTTATGTAGTGTCGTGTCCGTAACTTTCCTTTTTTTTTTTTTTTTTTTTAAATAAATCTTTTAATGATTTTATTGTCATTCAGGTGAAAATTGGCCGATTTAGATTAAGATATTGCAAAATGAATTTGACATGGTTACGGACACTACAGGTCATGTGCTTTAATTTTAGTATCGATACACACACATCATTAAAAAAATCATCTCTTCAAAACGACTTGAAATTTTTATGGAAGCAAGATTGGTCACTTCCGTGTTGCATAAACTTTAATTATAATTTTGTATTTGTATTATATGTGGAACATAAAAATGTTCAAATGCATACTGTTACCTATTAGACAATTTTCATTGAAACTTTGTTTTAAGCGAATGCCTTTCAGCTGAAGCACTTCTTACAAAATGCACTTAAATTGTAAATATAATACTTTGAAATTGAAATAAAAATCTATTCTAACAACAACTCAAGAACACCAGTCAAATGTTGTTGTATGTAAACATAAATTCCTATTCTAAATCCAAATGCGTCTTTTAAATTGTAAGTTCCATTTGTTAAAAAGTTACAATATGCATTGTTTTTTTTTTGTTTTTGTTTTCAAAAAGTTTATTAATTTTTTTATTTTTTTGCTAGTATAAAATAAGTGATATGGCACAAAAAAAGAAAAATTTTTTTTCATATCAATCAATATATTGATAATTATTGAACATTTTTAATGAGCTAACCTTATTTTTATTTTTATGATCAGACACACTGATATACGCACATCTGTCAAGAGTGCATCTCTGTTAGAATCATTTAACACTGTTTTAATCACAGTGTAAAATTCTTACTTGCCCATTTTTTCTGCTTTCAACACATCAACTTTAGGAAAAAGGTTCACTTGCTGCCTAATATATCCCATCCACTTCCAGCTGACATTGTAACAAGATATTGAAAATATAGCTACTGTGATGACAATCTGCAGTAATAAGGACATACAGATAGGTAGCACCTGAACGTGTATATATAGAAATGCTCAGGGGGCAAACACTTATGCAAAGTAAAGTAGATTCTCTGCTTTATGATGCTTCGTGACGCCATTGAACTCCGGGTGGATTTTGGAGCGCTTAAATGTGAGAGAACACACATTGAGCTGAAGATCATTCCTCTGGCCCACACAGTAGACTGGATTACTGCAGATGAACTGCTGCTCAGTCCTGAATTTACTGTCCTCACTGACTGTGTGTGTGTCTTGGCCTGGTTATAAAAAGATGCTGGTGCACGTGTCTGTTTATGATTTGTTGCTTCAAATTAATATCCGGAGCTAAAATAAACACATTTATGGATTTCGAGTGCGGTAAAATTGTCCATGCAGATGTTAGACCTTCGATCAGCCAGATGTTTTGTCCTTGTACTTGTCCTTACCTGCTGTATCAAACTGTACGGATATGTTTATCAGTTATGAGATCTTTCGAGAGAAATCGGTGTGCGAATCACAGAGGCTGCAAATCTTTGCTCCAAATTTCTATGGCAACAGGCTTTGGAGAGCATTAGGCAAATGCTTCATCCAGCAAAGGCGTTGGCGTTGACACACTTCACTGAGCCAAGCGGGTGGGCGGCTGTGCGCGTATGTGGACGGGGTAGTGGTATAGGCGAAAGCTTGCTTTATGGCCTCACAGATCTCATAGACCACCCAAGAAGCCTGAGAGAAAACACGGGGAGTGAGCAAATTGGCACGCGATGCTTCGGCAGTGTTAAAGTTATTGTGTTCCTGCTAACGGCCGCTTGCGGGAAACGAGAGGTCTACCCGGACAAATACGATGATGTAAAAAAAAATAATAGGAGTGGGTGGCTCCTGTTTTTGGCATTTCGCGTTTTGGATTGTTTGTAAGCAATTTACTGGAAGTAACAACCCATAAATTGCAATTCGCACTTAAAATGGAAGTTAAAGAAGCAGCTTCTAATTTGCAGCACCCTCTAGTGTTCGTGTGGAAAATTGCAAGGTGCAGTTGGCTCTGAAATCCACCCTGAAAAAAACGCCTTTTTGTTATGCATTGATTTTCTACAAAGAACAAAGAAACAGATGTTACATACCGTTAGGGTGTCGCGGTGACATCGTGGTTATCACTGATGTCTTGCATCTCCAGGTTCCAGGTTCGATTCCCCCCTCGGGGTCTGTGTGCATGGAGTTTGCATGTTCTTCCGTGCTTGGTGGGTTTCCTCTGGGTACTCCGGTTTCCTCCCACAGTCCAAAGACATGTAGATTACTTAATTGGTGTTGCTAAATTGCCTGTAGTGTGTGAATAAGCATGTGTGTGTGCCCTGTGATGGATTGGCATCCTGTCCAGTGTGTACCCCGCCTCGTGCCCTAAGTCTTCTGGGATAGGCTGGGATAGGCTCCAGGCCCGCGACCCTGTATAAAGGATAAAGCGGTATAGACTATGAGCGTAAACCTTTAAAACTTATAATTATAGCAAATACACACAGGTGGTAAACTAAAGATGCCACCACTGCTATGAGGAAAGGTACAGATTAACAGCCTGCACCCTGCTTGTATACAGTGTACATTTTTCTTGTACATACTGATTGCCTTTAATAAATAAATGATTAGTTGAGATCATATATGTTATTATATTCGTGCTTTCGTATACATCCACATCCAGTTTTATAAATGATCCTGACAAGATGAGTTCTGATCCCCTCACTATGACACAGTTCTGTTCCATCGATATCTCTTTTTTTTTGTTGTTGTTGGTTGTTTTGTTTCCTTTAACATAATCTGTCCTTTTCTTCGCAGATGAGCGTGAAGCAGTACAGAAGAAGACCTTTACCAAATGGGTGAACTCCCACCTGTCTCGAGTCTCATGCCGCATCACAGACCTCTACATGGATCTGAGGGACGGCCGGATGCTCATTAAGCTCCTGGAAGTACTGTCTGGAGAAAGACTGGTATGTACAAAGCTAACCACCTTACAGTACCGATCGTCTTAATTATCATAAAGGTCAAGACACAAGTCGAGAAAGCATTTCTTGAGCATTTTTATAGTCTCAAGTCTCCCAGGGCTAATACACTTTCATTTTCAGGAGCATTTTCATTATTAGTAGTTCTGTCAGAATGCATTCAGGGAAATGGAAAATGAGAGAACTGGTTCTAGATCAGCATCTGATGACAGGTTTAGTTGTAGACGGTAGAGTTTAGCAATTTGGTCATTTCAGCAGCCTCTGTCCCGGTATCCTAATGAGTCCTGTGAGACGTGTTTCAGCTAGTTGTAGGTCTGAGGTCAGAGAATTCATCAACCGAACCAAACTCACCAACGTGTCTTTATTGTCCATGCTTTGTGCACTGGAACACAGTCATGTTGGAATAGAAGAGCGTTCTCCAAACTGTTGCCACAATGTTGGAAGCATAGCATTGTCCAAGATGTCTAGGTACAGTATGGTGAAGCATTAAGATTGCTCTTCACTGGGGATAAGAGGCCTGATTGAAACACCTGAATTCAATAATTAACAGGTTTGCCCCAATACTTTTGTCCATATAGTGTACAATAATGGAAGCACAGTTGTATCCAAAGGACACAAATATTCTAGTGACTATTCTGGAAACTCATATGTCATGCATTCGTTCATAGAATGGCAGTTTTATTATGCATGACATTTTATGACCAAAACTTTGTGGACACCTAACCATCAAATTCATGTCTTTATAGTACAGAATTATTTCTCCCTTTATTTTTGTAATAACCTTTGATTTTTTTGGGAAGGCTTTCCACTAGATATAATACATGACTATAGGGATGAATCCTTTCATTCACAAAAGCATTTATAAGGTCAAGGACTGACGTCAAGTTACGCTGAGGTCATGGCTCATGCCGCTTGAGTTGTGCTTGTTTTGTGCCATACTGGATCACGTTTGAGTCCCTTAGTTCCTGTGTGCGGTATACGGAGACATTTTATATGAGGGGAATTCCAGTCAAACCGGGACTTTTGATTGTGCAGAATAACAGAACACAGTTTATTTCTCTATACAATCCCCTGAACTTCTTCCAGTGTTTCACTAGTGCTTGGATACTATTTATGTAGAAAGTTTTCTGAGTATGTGGGAGCCATTACTGGACTGACGTCTGAAATTCTGGCCTCTCAAGAAATTCTTCAAAGGCTCAAGTCTTTAAGGGAAGTGGCTTGGAGCAAGGTCAAGGCCGAGTCATGCAATGTGCAAGTAGTGCAATGGACAGTATGAGTTCATATATTCTCCTGAAAAAAAAAACAATATACCTTTGGTGATCAAACCAAGCGGTTCCTGAGAGCCTTTGACTCGCTGATTGTTCATGCACCGTTCAATTGTTTTATCGCGACTAAGAGTCTCATCACTGTACCAGATGAGACAAAGTCCCAGTTTCACTTAAACGCCTTTCATACAGTTGTGTGCTAGGAATTTAGTAGCAGCAGTTTCAAATATTTGTTTCGTGACAGACATCCACAAACTTTTGGCCATACATAACAGTTCATTGACACAAATCTTCCAGATGTATCTGCTGAAACCTGTCAATATTTTTGCCCTTGGCCTCGACAGCATCCTGCGTGAAAAAGCATAAAATAAACCAAAAAACACTACAGGCATAGCACAAGACGTTTTATAAGTGCAGCGCTGCAGAGCAATCATTAGTCCATAAATATGGTCTTAAATATTTCTAAAAGTGCTATTAGCAGAAACAAAGGACAAAGACAAGCCTCAATATATTTTCTATTTTAGGGTTGGGGTACTATATGGGGTGAATATTTCTATTTTTGTCTGTTATAAGCACCTAGGGTTAGGGTTAATCGTCAATCTGTTCGATTGCAGCATCTTTATTTAGAGTTGTGCGGGATTGATTTTTCCCTACTTGCAATCTACCGTGAAAAAATAAAATAATTATTAAATTATGCAATACCGATACTATAAAAAAAAGGCAGACAAGAAGAATTATTTTTAATCAGTAGAATAAGGCAGAGCATAATTAAACACAGTTCCTCTTACTGCAGATGCAGATGATAAAAGCATTTTTAATTAATTTCTAATCAGCCTTCACAGTATTCACAAAGTGTTAAATCTGACATTTCATGTAAGCTTTATAAAAGGGACGTGGTGGCTCAGGCGGTTCTAGGTCGTTGTTGATTTGGGGATCTGAGGACCTGGGTTCGAACACCACCGACAGGTTGCCACACCCCGTATTACCCTAGCCGTAAACTTCACTGGATATTGCGGCAGTGTCGTCACGTGTAGAGACAATAACCTGTTGTATTGCACAAGCCCTACTCTGTACTGTAATCACAATGGAGCAAGCTTTATATAGCACTGCCAGGCTATTAATCCCCCCCCCCTACCCCAACCTCCACACATTATTGGCTGTTGGAGAAATTATTAGACCAGGGAATAAGGGGAACACGTTGCAAGAAATCTAACTGATTTATAGTCAGACTGACACTATGTTATCAGATCATATAACTACAGTATGATTTAAGCCAAGAAGAACAAAAATGTGCTGGGAAATTGAGACAAGTGCTCAAAAATACCATTCGTGCTGAAACAGGAACAGATGCTTTGCTGCAGATTTTAAAAAAGGCTGAAATTTTTATTTCTATTTTACACAAAGCATTAATCTAAAAAGAGAAGGATGCCTTATCATCCTTTTAAACCCACAGCATTTTAGCCATTTTCATGCAGAACTATGTTTTAATATAAACAGGCTTTAAGATCCTTAACGATATCCTTAAGATCCTGTACAAAATATCCTTCTTTTAGCATGACCTAGGGAATGTTCATTCATTCATTCATTCATTTCTATTCTGTACCACTTATCCTGTACAGGGTAACGGGGGCCTGGAGCCTATTTCAGGAGATACACTCCCCTGTACCAGGAGATGTACAACCTGGATGTGGTGCCAATCAACGTGAAGAAATTGATTTTATTTCATTTTAACCAACTATATAAATGACTGAGTAAAAAAATGAAAATAGACACAAATACCATAGATACATATATTCACCTTTTTGCAGTAGTTTATGGTAATTTCTATAATATAATATGAAAATAATTGGGCATTTTTTGAGTTCTACATTTTTTTTATTGTCATTTCCATATTCCAGTAGCAGTAAAATTTATGCATTTTATAAATAATAATAACTTTGGTTCTACGGTACGGTACATATCCAAACACCCAAATGCACAGTTTGACATGAAGCCGCCCCTTAAACACACACACTGGCAGGACTTCCATATAAGGGTTTATTGTTGTTATTTTTTATTTTATTTTTTTTCTATTTTTTTTTTCTTTTTCTATTGTCAATGACTAATGTTGGGTTTCCAGCACGGATCCATCCCGCTTGAGATTCAAGGATTACTTAATTTGTGTTCGGTTTGTTTGTTCTTTTCTGTGTAATTAAGTATAGCAGTGCATGTTGAAATTTGAGACATATAATAGCAAGGTTACATAAAACCAGGCTCAAACCTTGAACTTGGAGGTATGCATAAATATTCGTGAAATGGCTTATGCAAGGCTGTGCAAGAATTGAAAACACAAGCTCTATACAAGGTCAAGTGGTTTGTATTAAAACAATGGAAAGCAGGCTGAAAAAAGCTTGACGGCAGGTACGGCAACTGTAATGAAACCTGAGTTGTAGTGCTCGGTGATTTCCCCAGATGAAATCGGATGTTTATGAGCCTCTTCTCTAGAGCTATTGTCAACTGCCAGGCAAAAGCACAAAATGATAAAGATTAAATCGTTAAAGATTATAACAATTATCTCAGTGGTTTACAGTGTTGGGTTAATGCGTTACAAAGTAACGCGTTAGTACTTGGATTACTTTTTTGATGTAACAAGTAATCTAACGCATTAGGTCCGCCATTTATATACTCAGTTATTTAGTTATATTTTTCAAAATTTTGCAATTTCCCTCTGGGATTAATAAAGTTCTTTGAATCTTGAATGAATTGAATCTTGAAAAATGTAATCCGTTATTCAGACAATTTATGTAATATGTGAACCAGACAGCAGTCATTCGCAATCCGTTATTGTGTGTGTCTTCGTGTGTCTGCGTGTGTGTGTGTGTCTGCGTGTGTGTGTGTGTCTGCGTGTGTGTGTGTGTCTGCGTGTGTGTGTGTG
>JAQMYL010000013.1:9460709-9492996 GCA_030014365.1 Clarias pachynema | reverse complement strand
GTGTGTGTCTGCGTGTGTGTGTGTGTGTGTCTGCGTGTGTGTGTGTGTGTCTGCGCGCGTGCGCGTGTGTCTGCGCGCGTGCGCGTGTGTCTGCGTGTACAGTACAGTATGTGCGTGAAAGTCATCCTACATGAACCAGACTTCGCTGAGTGATGATGGTAGAATAATAATAAAGGTCTTGACTAAAACAACATTCATGAGGAATCACAAAGGGTTTTTTTATTTTCTGCAATGGAAATGTACTCGAATGTGTGATGTTAAACATGTGCAGTAGCTTCAGGTTTTGTACTAGCTTGATCTGGGTGAAACTTGACCAAAGACAAGAATGGAGAAGCCGCTTGCTAATAACCTTCCTTTGATTTTTCAGTCAGTTTAAAACTCCTCTTATTTCACCAAGGAATTTATCTGAGCAGCATTTTTTGATATACAGTGATATCTCTGCATACAAACACCCGCCTCCTAAATTTTTTTCCTCAAGAGCTAAAATTTTGGAATAAATTTACCTCAGCATACAAAGCATTTCAGCATACTAGCGAATGAACAAGCGAGGAAGGTTTAATATCCATTTTTCTTTATATTTTACTTCATTTACATGTCTTTCCTAAATGTTTTGATTGTTTAATACTCACAAATACGATTATAGTGTCAGAAATGGGTAATATTGACAATATTTTTGGGTGGCTGGAACGGATTATCCGCATCTACATTATTTCCGATGGGAAAATGCGTTTCGCAATACGAATTTTGTCATAAGAACTCGCCTCAGGAACGGGTATAATTCATATTCTGAGGTAACATTGTGTTTTTGTAAACATTTTGGATTATGTCTTCGAATAAAAGTGACAACGATTGGCATTCTCCACAGCCAAAGCCCACGAAAGGCCGTATGAGAATTCACTGTCTGGAGAATGTGGACAAAGCTCTGCAGTTCCTCAAAGAACAGCGCGTGCACCTCGAGAACATGGGCTCCCATGACATTGTTGATGGCAACCACCGTCTCACTCTGGGTCTCATCTGGACCATCATTCTGCGCTTCCAGGTCAGCTTTTTCTTCCCTCTTTGGTGGTTGACGTACGTGATGGTAGCTGGGAATTTACTCATCCATGTGCTGTTGCTGTATATTAGAGCAGGATATTAAGTAAGAATGTGTGGTTAAGTAAGCAGACATGGTGGTTAGCGTGTTATTATAGGTGATGGAGTAAAGGAGCAAGTGGTTGTGATTGATGGTGTGTGTTTGTGAGAGTGTGTGGTGCTTGCACTGAAGCAGATCTTGGTTGGAATTCTGTCTGACAGATTCAGGACATCAGCGTTGAGACGGAAGACAGCAAGGAGAAGAAGTCTGCCAAGGATGCCCTGCTTCTCTGGTGTCAGATGAAGACTGCAGGGTGAACACACACACACACACATATATGCACACACACACTTATGTGACAGCGCCAGGTCCCAGGTATTCAGTCTTATGCTTCATTTAAAAAGAGGCTTTCAATAGATTTAATCTTTTGAAGCAATGCTTATCACGACATTTATATCAGTTGATCTTCTGACATTTGTTAAGCCTGATGAGGTTCACCGCTAGACTTGCTCGATTGTGGTGCTGTGACAGTCCTCACTCAGTCTAACCCTGTGTCTGCTTCTAAACTCTGACCTTTCTCTTGTGTTCCAGCTATCCAAATGTCAACATTCACAATTTCACCACGAGCTGGAGAGACGGCATGGCCTTCAACGCACTTATTCACAAACACCGGTATATAAACTGTATTTTTTCCCTCTTCCATTCTCTTCTTAAGTCTATATAATAAATTCTACTTTCTTTCTTTTTTTTTTAACTGTAAAATTCTGTCTTAAGATTTAGTTTGGTGTTACAGTATTATATGGTAGTGGTGACCGCTGGATTGGTGACCAAATATTAGGAAATTGTGCAAATGTGACTGTAACTCACGGCAAGATTTTGAATCTACTGTCATTTCATCTAATTACAATAAATGGGAAAGAAAGGTTATAGATGGAAATCGAAAAAGTAGACCGGATAAAGATTAAGTTTTGTCTTAAACTGACTCAAATGCGTTAAAATTCACTTTTACCGCTTTAGCGCTGGTGAAAATATGAACTAATCCCAGGAAAAATATTCAGTTTAGCTTTTCTAATGAATATCTATTGGTGCAGGTGTTTGTTTAAATTGAGCAAGTAGCTTATTAGGTGCCTTTTTTTTAAAGTAGATTATTAAATCCGGCACAGAAGGGTTCATTACATCGCTCACTCTTCATTAAATTTTGTTTCACTTATCCTGCAGGTTAAACTTGAGGCAGATATCTAAATACTGTAAAGAAAAAAAAAAAAGTTTCATTCAATTCTGTCTAGACAGTTTTGCGTGATGCTGTTATATAATCTGGATGGACAAACAGATTATTTTCTGAGACTGGATACGAGTTCTCCAATGTATGAAATGTAAAGATATCGAGTTCTGACCAGTGTACGGACAAAACCTTTCTTTTATTTATATCGACTTTTCCCCCTACCTCTACCAAGACATGCTTATGCAAAACCTTATCAACACATCCCTGTCTTCAAGCAGTACATTTTGCAGACTATTTGTATTTCTGATTATTTGATAATTCTCTTTCTCTCATGCATGCTCTCAGGCCTGACCTGATAGACTTTGACAAGCTGAAGAAATCCAACGCCCACTATAATTTGCAGAATGCCTTTAACCTGGCCGAACAGCACTTGGGCCTCACAAAGCTGCTGGACCCCGAAGGTGTGTCTCTACACGCAGTTAAAGCAACACGTCACTTTCACTCTTACTTTCATAATGAAAAACTAGCAACGTCGCCTCGCTGTGTTTGGCAATCAGACACTCAGATTGCAGCAGCTTGTGGATTTTTACATTCTTAGAGTTGATTAGCTTGCTTCATAGATGAAGATATGGTTGTTTATTTATTTATTATTATTATTATTATTATTAAAATTTTAAACTCAACGCCATCTGGTGTAATAGAAAAATTCTCTGTTCCTCATTAGTCAGTTATGCCTGTAACCTAATGTTTGAGGCTTTATGGTGCCCTATATCTGCAAGTAGGACAGTGCTGTTATAGCCCTGCAGCTCAGGAGCAGAAGGCAGAAAATAGCCACCAATGAACACAAAATCAGGACAACGCAATAAGATACTTTCTTTATTGTTGTTTTTAAGATTTAATGCTTTTATACACTATAGCTTTATATAGTTCAGTGTTATCATGAAGTGGTATATACCTGGTAAATTGGTTATGTCTGTTCTATTATAATAGATTTCTTAAACTTTTAGAAGTAGTCATACTATTACACAGTGCTCTTGTCTGGTGTGGTACCATTAAGGTACTTCGTATGCACGTCTGACTGTAACGCCATTCTACAGAGTGGATGGATTATCAAGTTTCAAACCGCTCACTTTAGAGCAATCCCCCTTTACATGTTGATTTGACGCCATGCAATACTGTTTCGCCGTTAAGTTTTAGTAATGTTTGGGATCTCGGATCACTGATTACTTGAAACGCCTCTGTGTGACACATGTATCCTCTGTCTAACGCAGATATCAGCGTCGACCATCCCGATGAAAAGTCAATCATCACCTACGTTGTTACTTACTATCACTACTTCTCCAAGATGAAGGCACTGAAAGTGGAAGGCAAACGTATTGGAAAGGTGACGCACTACTTCTAGGATCTATTGTATTTAGTCTTCTCTTTATAGACTAGACAGTATACGTGCCCAAAAGGTACATCGTTATTTATACTGCGAAGCTGGTGCCATTTTAGAGATGGGTCCATTTACAAGGTTTGCTTTTTTAGACTATCATGCCGTGTAACACCAACACAAGACTCAGTTAATATTAAAATATCATATGCTACTGTATGATAAATGCCTGGGAAGCGGGCAAGCGTTAAAATAAACTTCTAATAAGATTCTAGTAGGTTGTCAGTAATTATCACATTAGTCATTGCAGGTTTATTTTAATTAATAAGCATTGCATCCTTTCTCATTATCCATTAGTTAATATCACTTGGACACACCAGCACATCTTATTAATTAGCATTTTATTAATTTTTATGTATGTATAACGTGTCAACAGTGACTGTGTGGCCAACTTAATGAAGCACCAAGTTACAAAATAAAGATCTTGAAACTAGTACGTGCAGAACATAGAAACTGTTTATCATGCTTTCAATTTGCTAATTTCATTATCATATACTGTACTTATTAAAAGTATGCCAGTGTGTTCAGGTGATTTTTATAAAAACAGTACTTACAATTTTAACAATAAGCTAATTAAACTATTTTCGTTTTGGACGGTTCACAGGACACTTTTTTTCTTCTTTCTTTTTTTCTATAGCATTTAATCATTTTATAATTTTATACTTTCCCACTGTATTTATGGTACGTAGGTGCTAGATAATGCTATCGAGACTGAGAAGATGATTGAGAAGTACGAATCTCTGGCCTCAGACCTGCTGGAGTGGATTGAACAGACCATCATTATCCTCAATAATCGCAAGTTTGCCAACTCTCTGGTTGGAGTGCAGCAGCAGCTCCAGGCCTTTAACACCTACCGAACCGTGGAGAAACCTCCCAAGTAAGTTTCTACTGGAGAACATTCCTCCTACTGTAATTCCTGGGCAATCCCATACAGAAATGTAATATATTCATTTCCAGTCTAAAGTTTAGACACACTTTCTAATTCCATGGCCTTTTCTGTTTTTTTCTTTCTTTCTTTCTACACTGTAAAACAATGCTAAAGGCATTATATGCAATAGTCTCCTTTGACTAGTTGATATTGAGATGTATCTGCTACTTATATGCTCTGTAAAGCTTTATAACGGCTCCAATCTGAGGCTGTTTACTCTAAATGAACTTTTCCTCTGCAGCAGAGGTCAGTTTTGGCCTTGCTTTCCTCGGATAGACTTCATGAGTTTGTTAGACTTCATGTGTTAGTTTATAGTTTTGAAAAAACTTATAATGCAGAAAATAAATCCAAACTTGCATCCAAACTTTTATCCAGTGTGGCCAAACTTTTGATTGATACTAAACATATCTGGACTCAGACATATAGGAATTGAATTAGATGTGCCATACTGTATATGCCCTTCGTTCATAAACACCTGACCTAACAATACAAATGAGCTGAAGGCTGATATTAAAGCAACCTGGTCTTCAATAACACCTCAGCAGTACCACAGGCTGATTGTCTTCATGCCGTTTCACATCTATACAATAAATCATACCAAAGGAACCCTGATCTTCGATTGCATAAATGAACATACTTTTCAGAAGTTCTGTATTGTAACTCCTTTCTTGATTAGTCTTAGCCATTATAGTAATATTTTGAGATACATTTTAGATTTTCATGGCTTTAAACCATAATCATTGAAATCATTGCAATAATTTTACCATATATCCAAATGGGTAATACAGTATATGTTTGGATCATACTATACGTGCATAACATATATAAAAACTTATCTCGGATACAGTGCATGTCCATACAAAACACAATTACACATCCATATTCCCTGTTTCTAATATAAGTGCATCGTCAAACATGTAAAAGCTTGTAGATCTATAATAAAGATTGATGAGCATAAACGGATATTTTCACTCTTGGGTGAAATTTTAGTGTTTCAAGTAGTTTAAGAGTGGTCTGAGTCCAATTCCTTTGGCTTTGTGGTTGTTTAATGGTTAAGCGTTAAAAAAAAAATGAATATCTTACTTCACATCTGTTTTTTTGAATGATCAACCTTTATTTAGCCAGGAAAGTCCCACTGAGATACAAGATCTCTTCCATAAGGAAAAAATATTAAAATAATCAAAGTATATAGGCCAACATCAAAACAAGGATCATTTTCTATCCTGCCAATTTGTTATACATCTTTTAAAGATATTCAGATAAGGGAATGTTTAACATAATGTTTTGTAGGTAATTCCATTCCCATACCGAGCTACTATATGAGTGCAGTCTGGGCCTGTATTGTTTTTCAGCCATGTAAAGCAATCCTTTTCAACCTCATCATTTAGTGTTGGACAGATTCACTATTAAACTATGTTTACTGAGGTATGGGGTCAACAAAAAGGCCGTATGTGGAATGTTCCCATTCAGGCTCACTTTAACAAAACTGAGCATGTTTTATTTAAGACTGGAGGCTCTACGTGCCGATTGTGAATTTCATACTTGCATTTTGTCATATGGTTGATTCATAATTACTATATGTGACAACCTTCTATATAGCAGGCAAGTTATTGACTTGTTTTGTTGTATGCAGGTTTACAGAAAAAGGCAACCTGGAGGTCCTGTTGTTCACCATTCAGAGCAAAATGCGAGCCAACAATCAGAAAGTCTACATACCTCGAGAGGGAAAACTCATATCAGACATCAATAAGGTATCTTTTTTTTTTTCATACTGCTTGGCTGGGAAATGCCATCGCTATATCGGGTATCCAAAAAATATGTGAATAAATAAGCTAGATAAAAGATGTCACCTGGCTCCATCAACCCTGCAACTGCATTTGTAAAGCAGTAAGGGGTTGGGATGTTTGAATTTCACTTGTGCTTTGCTTGTTCTCCCTGCATTTTTGGGTTTCCTCCAGCTAGACGTGCTTCGTAGGATGATTGGCATTTCCAAATAGCAATGATCTGTGTGTGAGTGGGTGTGCATTTGTGGCATGTGATGGAATGTCTCCCATGTGTTTTGTACCCTGAGCTCCTGGCATAGGCTGCATGTTTCTGCACCTCTATACACCACAAACAGTATGGGAAATGAATGAATTATTAAACTGTACCAATGCTGGAGCCTTTTAAAATGTATCTTAAGATTTATATTGCATTCATGAGTTGTGATCTTTATATAATATTTATATATTTCTATAGGGATGGGAGAGGTTGGAGAAGGCAGAGCATGAGAGGGAGCTTGCACTGAGGACGGAGCTGATTCGCCAGGAGAAGCTGGAGCAGCTGGCTCGCCGATTCGACCGCAAGGCAGCCATGAGGGAGACCTGGCTAAGCGAGAACCAGAGACTTGTTTCACAGGTGTGTCATATACACATACAGTAGTCACACAGATTGATCTGGCATTCTTCATTTACATACCTGATATAAAATATTATACTTGCTCATGTGTTTAATGCTTTGTTTGGACAGCTGTAGTACTGCTGTATTTCAATTTACAGTCTATAGTATATTTTGATATTAAAATGCATTAAATTCCTTATGACAAAAAAAACCAAAACAATGGTACATTTGCCGATCTGCTCAGCCTTGTTGCTTGTCCCATCCAGGACAACTTTGGTTTTGATCTGCAAGCCGTGGAGGCAGCCACCAAGAAGCACGAAGCCATCGAGACGGACATCTCGGCGTACGAGGAGCGCGTTCAAGTGGTAGTGGCTGTAGCCTTAGAGCTGGAGGCAGAGAACTATCATGACATCAAGCGCATCACGGTGCGCAAAGACAACGTTATGCGGCTGTGGGACTACCTCCTGGAGCTCCTGAAGGCTCGACGCCTAAGACTGGAGCTCAACCTGGGCCTGCAGAGAGTCTTCCAGGAGATGCTCTACATCATGGACTGGATGGATGAGATGAAGGTCTGATTCAGTTGTTTAGTTTGGCATATTGTGATCTTTTTCCAAGATTGTATGTATTATGGCCTTATTTGACTTGGGAACGTGTGTGTGTTTCTGCAGATGCTGCTTTTGTCTCAGGACTATGGGAAACATCTGCTTGGTGTCGAAGACCTGCTGCAGAAACATGCTCTAGTAGAGGCAGACATCGGTATACAGGCTGACCGCGTCAAAGCTGTCAACACCAACGCGCAGAAATTCGCAGATGACTCTGAAGGTGAGTACGAACGAATAGTCATCTAACTAACCTCTGTCATTCTTTTTACTGAAGAAACTCGTATCATTAATTACAAATCCTTCCATACTGCATCATGAGCATTGAAATGTTAGTGCAGCTTTTTGTTACACACCTGATGTCAGATCAAGAAATCCAAACACTGATTGAGTTTGTTGTCTTTTTTTCACATTGTGTAGGTAAAAGAATAATTCCAAAAGTTTATGGTAAACATCTACAATGATGACTTTTGACCCCTTGCTATGACAATATGGATAAAGTTAAGTATCAGGAGTATTTTTTTATGTGTCTCTGCAGGCTACAAGCCCTGTGACCCGCAGGTGATCCGTGACCGTGTGGCCCACATGGAGTTCTGCTACCAGGAGCTGATGCAGCTGGCAGCGGAGCGGCGTGCACGCTTGGAGGAGTCTCGTCGCCTCTGGAAGTTCTTCTGGGAGATGGCTGAGGAGGAAGGCTGGATCCGTGAGAAGGAGCAGATTCTGTCGTCAGATGACTGTGGCAAGGACTTGACGGGGGCGCTGCGGCTCCTCAGCAAACACAAGGCCTTAGAAGATGAGAAGAGTGGGCGTGCCGGACACCTCCAGCAAACGGTGCACCAGGGCAAGGAGCTGGTAGCTGCTGGCCATTTCGGCGCCGACAAGATCAGTAAGCGTATTACCGAAGTCCAGGAACAGTGGGTGGCGCTAGAGCAGCTCTTTGCAGCACGCAAGGTCCGTCTACAGGAGGCCTGTGCGCTGCACCAGTTCCAAGCCGACGCTGATGATATGGATGCCTGGATGCTGGATGCCTTGCGCATTGTCTCTAGCACCGATGTGGGCCATGACGAGTTCTCAGCGCAGGCTTTGGTTAAGAAGCACAAGGATGTGGCTGAAGAGATCGACAGCTACAGACCCGTGCTGGATGCCCTTCATGAGCAGGCCAAAGCGCTACCTGAAGAGCAGGCACGGTCTTCAGATGCAAATGGCCGTCTAGCTGGTATCGAGGAACGGTATAAGGAGGTGGTTGAACTGACAAGGCTGAGAAAACAAGCACTGCAGGATGCACTGGCTTTGTACAAGATGCTGAGTGAGGCTGATGCCTGCGAGCTGTGGATCGACGAAAAGGAGCAGTGGCTTAATGGAATGGAGATCCCAGAGAAACTGGAGGACTTGGAGGTGATTCAGCACAGGTAAGAGTGTGTTTATTTCTAATTGTGCGCATCATGTAGGTTTAAATTCTTCTCTACCGCAGAGGCATATTCAGAATCAAGAGATATGATGGATATATAATGGAATATGCTGTCCATTTATGGGGCAGGTAATTGATTAAGAAAGAATCATCCACATTCTTGAAATGGCTCCTGAACATTTTATAACAGTGATGTTGACAGCAAAGAAAAAAATTCTAGTGAACCGTACATCCGGTATTTTGTTTGCATTAGTCATTTTACTTCCTGGGTTCCAGATTTGAGAGTCTGGAGCCAGAGATAAACAGCCAGGCTTCTCGTGTAGCCGTGGTGAACCAAATTGCCCGTCAGCTAATCCACAGCGGGCACCCTAGTGAGAAAGAGATCAAAACTCAGCAGGACAAGCTCAACACCAGGTAAAGCCACTTTGTTCTCATTCTACACTCCAGGATAAACGCACCTAGTTATATTAAAAAAAAGCACATATAGACTGTTTTCCTCGCAGATATTCCAAAGCGATGACAATATTGTGTTTTCCACACTGTATTTTCTGTAAGACATATAGATATGTTAAAGCTCTGGTGCAGTTCATGTTCTGAGAGATACTGCAGTCCAAAAGATCATACAGGCCAGTACTGGTCATGAGCAGTTTACTGTATTAAAGAGAACGCTAAAAATAAATATCACCTCACTTTAGTAGAGTAATTTACTAAAGACATGTCTTTTGCCAGATGGAGCCAGTATCGTGAACTGGTAGACCGGAAGAAGGATGCTCTAAACTCAGCACTGGGAGTGCAGAACTACTACCTTGAATGCAATGAGACAAAATCCTGGATTCGTGAAAAGACCAAGGTGATCGAGTCCACCCAGGATCTGGGCAATGATCTGGCTGGTGTCATGGCACTTCAGCGCAAGCTGACTGGCATGGAGCGAGACCTAGTTGCTATCGAGGACAAACTGGGTGGCCTGGGAAAGGAGGCTGACCAGCTGGCCGAAGAGCATCCGGACCAGGCTCCTGGCATCAAGGGCCATTTGGGTGAGATCAAGGACGTGTGGGAGGAGATGAAGGGAACCATGCGTGCCCGTGAAGAGTCCCTGGGTGAAGCCAGCAAGCTCCAGCAGTTCCTTAGGGAGTTGGATGATTTCCAGGTGTGGCTGTCGCGGACCCAGACTGCCGTGGCTTCGGAGGACATGCCCAACACTCTGACTGAGGCCGAGAAACTTTTGGCGCAGCATGAGGGAATCAAGAACGAGATTCGTAACTACAAAGAGGATTACCAGAAGATGCGCGACATGGGTGAAACGGTTACCCGGGGCCAGACAGATCCCCAGTACATGTTCCTGAATCAGAGGTTACAAGCACTGGACACTGGCTGGAACGAACTCCAGAAGATGTGGGAGAATAGGCAGAAGCTCCTGTCGCAGTCGCACGCCTACCAGCTCTTCCTCCGTGATACCAAGCAGGCTGAGGCTTTCTTGAACAATCAGGTGATGAAAGAAATACTAATGCTGAGAAATACTAACACTATGATATATTTGATGAAGTCAAAAAAGTTCTTCACTCAGATTTCAATGCTTTAAGGCTTTATATAACTTGAAACTTTGACAAGTCTTTATGTAATACTTACACACTTGTTACAGGATTAGTTTGACTGAAAACATAGTGATGCACAATAATAAAGTGATGCAAAAAAAAAATGGTTCATGTGGTTACCAGTGTTGCCCATAAGGAACCCATGGAATAGGAACGCATATCTTTCAGACTACCTTGCAAGTCAGGGGATGCTTGGTTGGGTGAATTTAGTTTTAATTTAAGAGGGATGCTTTGGAGCATGTGGTCTTGTATACTTTTGTTTGTGCATTTTGTGGTCTAAACTTGAGGCATCACACATTTAAAGACTGGCCATTTGACATGGGATTGGGACCAAACAATGGATTTGTTAGTGTGGGTACAGTCAAAGGACATAACAAGTATGAACACCGAGCTTGTAAAGTCTAGGTAGTTGGGGTCAAAGTATAGGATCAGCAGAATCCTAAACCTTCTGATCGGTAACCCAGAGTCTTAACTATTTGGGCCAGTGAGTTGGACCAGTTGGTCACAGTCTGACTAGCTATACAGACAATATAAAGGGAAAAATCCAAAATAATTTATGTAAGGTTGATTCTTGGACTGACTTTCTTTTGCTTCCTCTCTTCAGGAATATGTATTGGCCCACACGGAGATGCCAGCTACCCTTGAAGGAGCAGAAGGGGCCATCAAAAAGCAGGAGGACTTCATGACCACCATGGACGCCAATGAGGAAAAGATCAACGCTGTGGTAGAGACGGGTCGCAGGCTGGTCAGTGATGGGAACATTAGCGCTGAACGTATCCAAGAGAAAGTGGTCTCTATTGAGGAAAGGTACATTAAAGTATATTTGGTAACAGTTCAAAGTATTAACATTAGGCACTTTAAACGTATGGTTTTAAGTATAGTGTGTGTTTACAGACATAAGAAGAACCGTGCAGCAGCTAGTGAGCTTCTCACAAAGCTAAAAGATAACCGAGATCTCCAGAGGTTCCTCCAGGACTGCCAGGAGGTGAGCTAAAGATGAAACTGGTTTTATTGCCGCATGAGAGTGATTGGTCAGTGGTTCTAAATGGTATAATTGCCACTCCCATATTTCCAGTTGTCCTTGTGGATCAGTGAGAAGATGTTAACAGCACAGGACATGTCCTACGACGAAGCACGCAACCTGCACAGCAAATGGCTCAAGCACCAGGCCTTCATGGCAGAACTGCAGTCCAACAAAGAGTGGCTGGAGAAAATTCAGAAGGTATGAAAGTGATGACCGTATTACCTCCTAAACTTAAAGTACAATATCTGCAACTATATCAAAAGTAATATCAACAATATATGGAATACAGGCGATACAAAAGTGGACAAGAAAGACTCAAAAATAGACACAATATACCTTCACACACTTTTAAATCCAGTTAATTTAACATTTGCTTTCTAATTCCTTATATTTTCTTTTTTTAATCAAGGCTGGAACGGCTCTGGTGGCCGAGAAGCCGGAGACTGAGGCGGTGGTAAAGGAGAAACTGGAGTCTCTGAAGAAGATGTGGGATGAGCTGGAGTCGACGACCCAGACCAAGGCCCAGTGCCTGTTTGACGCCAACAAAGCTGAGCTATTCACGCAGAGCTGCGCAGACCTGGATAAGTGGCTCTCTGGTCTGGAGGGACAGATACAGTCAGATGACTTCGGCAAAGATCTGACCAGCGTCAACATCTTGTTGAAGAAACAGCAGGTACTTTATTATCCACAGCTTCAAAGGATGTTTGGCTCTAGAGAAAGAAAGCAAAGCGGTGTAATGGTTGATGCTTCTACCGTAGATTTCCAAAAGGGGTTTAAATAAAATCTTTAAGTTGCTGCACGGTGGTGTAGTGGTTAGCACTGTCGCCTTGCACCTCCAGGGTCCGGGTTCGATTCCCGCCGTGGGTCTGCGCGTATGGAGTTTGCATGTTCTCCCCGTGCTTTGGTGGGTTTTCCTCCCACAGTCCAAAGACTGTAGATTAGGCTAATTGGTGTTCTCAGTTTGGCCATAGTGTGTGAATGAGTGTGTGTGAGTGTGTGCCCTGCACTAGATTGGCACCCCATGCTGGGTGTACACCACCTCGTGCCCCAAGTCTCCTGGGATTGGCTCCAGGGATCACCCGATAAGATATTTTTATGATACTTAGGTGCTGATTTAATTTGTAATGCGATTCTTCTCTCTCTCTTTCTTTCTCTCTCTATAAAAAATTTAAAGTGCGCCACCTATAGGATCATAGAGGAACTGCGACAACATATATGAATTTAAAAAATAGATTTTTTTTTTTAGATGAAAAAAGTAATTCTGTAAGCGATCTTAATGGGGACCGTTTCTCAGTTTTGCATTCGTAATTAATTATTCATAATTCGAATATTTTGGAGTAATTGTGGCAATTCTCCATCCTACGAATTGCTGCTATGTAGCATTGAATAAGTCATTGTCAACTCAATGAAGTCAATATTACAGTCACCAGTATGTTACATAAGCATGTGAAATGCTGTGCATACTGTAGGTCTGCTTTATATTTCAACTTCTACCTGCTCAGTAGGGAGTTATTATTTTTGCTTTAAATCAAAATAAAGTATAAAATGAAAAATTATACTGACAGACACAGGTTGTTACTGTTCACTTCCGCTCAGCTAATTTAAACCCTGTGAGCCGTGCATGGCAGCTGCAATCCAGACGCATTTTGTGGTTGGCATTAAACATGGCAGGTAAACCCCTGGGATGCTATCAGCCTAAGAAATATCCCAGACACTGCTGTAGGCAAAGCAAAGGACAGTCATTGAACAATAAGCAGGCTTCTGTTGACAACTTTTTAAAATGAAAAAATGACAACTTGGATAAAAAAAATTAATAAACATGCAGTGACTTGAAGTTGAAGAAAAGAACTAGTGCGAATGTCTCTCTGTATATGGAGTTTATTTTATTTGTCATGTACAACACCATACACAGTATGCTTAGCGGTGAAATGCTATTGGTGCTAAAAAGTGTCTCGCCTAGGTGAAAAAGTGAATATTCAAAGGATCAGATAACACCATTTTTGATAATACATAATGCTACTCCTGATCCATGCTTACTTTTTTGTAAATATGCATACACGTATATATTTTTATCAGATAAAGAAACACATGTGCTACATACAATGTCATGCCCTTTTGTGTAGTGTCTGTAACTTTTTTTTTTTTTCTTTTTTCAAATCTTTCAACGGTCTTAATTGTCATTGGGATTTAGATTTCACATAAAAAAAGACATAAACCTGAAACAGTGTATTATTCTAAAATGCAAAATTGTTAAGATATTGCAAAATGAATTGGACATGGTTACGGACACTACAGATTTTTTTTGGAGAAAATCCTTGATTTTGTATGGAATCCTTTAATTTAGGCAACAGTTTTTAAAGGTTATATGCTTCTAGATGATAACACCAATTTTAATATCAGAAATTTGAATAATCTGTGTTTGAAATTTAAAGCTGTGTTTAAAGCGAGACAGTATAATACTAAAAAATGGACATGTTTCGGTCACATATAAAATCATCTCTCCAAAACGGCTGAAGTTAGCAACTTGACATTTTTAGGGAAACCAGATTGATCACTTCCATGTTGCATAAACTTCAGAAATAGCTTCTTTGGCACAAACATTTTCTCTATACATATATAGATGTACCACAACCTGCTGGAGTGAAGTGTGGAACAGAAGATTGGCAGGAAAAAAAAGATTGTGGTGGCGTATAAGACATGGCATTTAAACGATCAACTACACAAGTTACACATAATTTTATAGATATGTTAATCATTTTTAATACTCAAAAAAAAAAAAAAAATGTAAGTAAGACAAATCAGTGCTCTTGAATGGAATTGGAAATCACAATGCCCTAAAATCGAATCCACAGTTTACATACAATATTATTGACAGGTCCACTCACACATGCTTATACATTTTTATATTTCTCCCCAACACCTTATGACTCTATTTATTAGCAATAATGTTTTGTATACCAGAGCAATCCTGCATAAAATTTCTGCCACAAGCTTTTATGAGAGCCAGTAGAGAAATAGATGAGAAATACAGTAGAAGTCTCGCTGTGGCTCATTCATAGCTGGTGCTTGAGCATCACTAAACAGTTCACACTAGCGGTTGCGTAATCACACCCTCCCCCTCGGCTCGCAGTTATGCAACCTCTTTTTTCAGCTCCATGATGTCGTAGTGTAGTCTCCGGCACATACGAGTGTATGTGTGCGTGTGGGTGTGTGTGTGTGTGCTTGCGCTCCATACATGGATGCTTGATAGAGGCAGTGTTCAAGGAGAATGCTGAGAGGATTTTGTGAATATGTGTAAGTCTGTTTTCGGTATTAATGCAATCTGGTATGGGACAGATGATCTTGGCATTGTAGAAATTAGAGCAGAACGCTTTAGAAAGAGAGAGAGAGAGAGGGGAGAAGCATGCATTACTCTGTGTGTGGGATATGGGAAGAGGTTGCTCCAGATTTTCACTCTATTGCGTCCTTTTTTCAGATGCTAGAGAGCCAGGTGGAAGTGAGGCAGAAGGAGGTGGAGGAGCTGCGAGCGCAGGCCCAAGCTCTCAGCCAGGAGGGCAAGGGGTCGGAGGAGGTGGACGGCCTGCGCTGCGGCGTGGAGAAAAAGTTCCACCAGCTGCAGGACCCTCTGAAGAAGCGCCGGAGCAACCTGATGGCCTCTCGTGAGATCCACCAGTTCAACCGTGACGTGGAGGACGAGATTGTGAGTTCTCAGCTACGTGTTGTTTCGACCGGTGCTCATTTTTAGGAAAATGAGGGGTAAATGAGTCAGCAAATGTATAGTACTGAATTGCCGATGAATGTCACTCGACCCAAACCAGACCTCATGCAAGAGCAAAACTAATCAATCATTCTGATGTGAAATATGTAACACTGCCCCCTGGTGGATATGCTTACAATATGTTTAATTGGTGTAACATTACGGTCGCATACTATACAACCTCCTTTATTTATTCATTCATCCGCAGCAACTGGATTAAAGTAGGCAGCTTATATTTTGGGAATGTTCTATATATAATATTTCATAAAAATAAAAAAAAATTATAGATCATCCTGGCTAAGCTATGCCAGCTTAGCCAGGATGATCTATAATTTTTTATTTTTTTTTTACCTTTTTTGCCCTCGAACATAGGTTAATTAAAAATAATAATAATAATAATGATCATCATCATAATGATAATTGTGAAGACCCATCATTAATTCACATGCTTCTGTTTTTTGTTATTCTTAAGCTCTGGGTTGAGGAGCGAATGCCCATGGCTACATCTACAGAACATGGCAATAATTTACAAACTGTTCAGCTGCTCATTAAGAAAAACCAGGTGAGTACTGAAAGACTGAAATATTAAAACAGTACAGAATGTTAGTCCTATAACCCTTTTACCATAGGAAATACTGACCAAAGAGTGGTTTATCATTTAATCCCATAAGTGGTGGCAGGGTGGCTTAGTGGTTAGCACCTCTAGGGTGCGGGTTCGATTCCCATCTCCATGTGCATGGAGTTTGCATGTTCTCCCCGTGCTTGGTGGGTTTCCTCTGGGTACCCCGGTTTCCTCCCACAGTCCGATGCAGATTAGGTTAATTGGCGTCCCCAAATTGCCCGTAGTGTGCGAGTGGCTTCCAAGCCCTGCGATGGATTGATGGGGGGAACAGACTCCAGGCCCCCCCACGACTCTGTATTCACGTTAAAGCAGTATAAACGAGTAAGCGATGAGACGATAATCCTATAATTGTATTGATTCCTTATTGGTAACACTTGCACTACATTATTATATTGCATTGTGCCTCTACTCACCCCCTCCCCCGCTTCTGTATGGATGTCACCTCACCGTAGACCCTTCAAAAGGAGATTCAGGGTCACCAGCCACGTTACGATGACATCTTCGAGAGGAGCGCGCACATCTTGAAGGACGACAGTCCGGTCAGTGCGACGATTCACCAGCGGTTAGACGATCTCAAGAGGCTCTGGAGCTTGATCCAGGAGGAAGTGGAAAAACGCCACAGACGCCTAGAGGAGGCACACAAAGCCCAGCAATACTACTTCGATGCAGCAGAGGCTGAGGCCTGGATGAGCGAGCAGGAGCTGTACATGATGTCAGAAGAAAAGGCAAAGGTAAGGAGAACTGAACATTCTCATCACTTCCATCCCTTTTCAGATCGTGCAAGTGCATCAGGTGTGCTCCCCCTATGGTCCCTTTTTAGGAATTGCAAGTTTTAAAAAGGAATGCGAGTTTTTTTTTTATCCTACACTGTTTACTTTCTTTCTTTCTGTCTGTATTTCACGCTTGTTTTGCAGGATGAGCAGAGCTCTGTGGCTATGCTGAAGAAACACCAGATCCTGGAGCAGGCAGTGGAGGACTACGCCGAGACCGTGCACCAACTTTCTAAAACCAGCCGAGCCTTAGTGGCTGCTGGACATCCAGAAAGGTGAGGATTTATGGGAAAATGTCTCTTTTGAATTTGCTTTGAGACACAGTGATGCTTATCCACTGGTCTAAATAACCCATTTATTCCAAATGATTGTTTCATATTATTATTTAATACATTGAATTGTTCATCAGTGAGAGAATCAGCATGCGACAGTCGCAAGTGGACAAGCTGTATGCCGGTCTGAAAGACCTGTCTGAGGAAAGACGCGGGAAGCTGGACGAGAGATCCTGCCTGTTCCAGCTGAACCGTGAGGTGGATGATTTGGAGCAGTGGATCGCAGAGAGAGAAGTGGTGGCGGGGTCTCATGAGCTCGGCCAGGACTACGAACATGTCACTGTAAGATCTTTATCTGTATCCAGGCACATGGCTGTGTGATTTTCTACCTTGGACATTATTTATTAGGCTCTGTGTAAATCAGTAGGGATGGGAATCGCCAGTCACCACCTGATAGGATGATATGATATATAAATATAAATATCACGATTTTATAAATAACCAAAGGCTTTTCTGTTTTTTTTTCTGGGTTTCTTTCCTTTTTTTAAATATTTTTTTTATTTATGTTACAGTTTTAAGACCTTTGAATCCCCCCCAAAAAAACTCTTGAGTTTCATACTTTAGCTTTATTTAACAACTTCACAACTGTTTTGAACAATTAAATGTAATTAATTGTATTTAATTAAATGTAGCTTGGGCTTAACATTAAAATTAAGCAAAAAGTTTATTTATTAATTTTTTTTTACTGAGAAGCACGTATCTCGTTCATGCGCCATAATTATCATTTCTAAACAAACTTGGCAAATAACTCACTTCTACTACGCGGGATGCCAGTGCATGAATAGTTCAGAGTGCACCACCTGTAGGATTATAAAGAAAGGACAATGTTTATCGACTCAAATGCCTCCAAAGTCTCGAGCACGTTTTGAGCAAATGTGAACACGTGCAGCTTTAACACGCTTACTCTAATATGCGTATTTCGAGGTTAATTATGCTCACGGTTTTGCGATTGGTGGAATGAGTGGATTTGGAAAGAAGGCGGATCTGAGTTTTTTTGTTTGTTTGTTTGTTTGTTTTTTAACGCGTGCAACTTTTGGTAATCAAACACCATAAAATGGGTTTCTATTGCACCAGAAGCATCTATGCTTGATACAGAATTCGTTTATGTCCAGCGTAATCTGATCAAGCTGAAAAGCAGCCAGTTCTGGTCAGTGGCTGATCGACCCATCTCTATTATAAATGTAATAAATCATATAAAATCGATTTTGGAGTCAGTGTGGCGAAACCAATCACCAATCACAAATCATAGCAGAGTAGAATAGTGTTATTCATCATATCATTTACTGTATAAACCCAAACCTTGTATAAGAAGTGACAAGTACCATCTTATGTGCATTGGTAATAAATAAGTACAACTTTTCAGTGTAAGGAGCGCACTGGTTTGTTTTATACGAGTATGTGTTTTTCTGTTTGGATTGATGTTGACGTCTCATTTTTTGCGTGTTTGGGTTTGGGTCATGAATAAACAAAGATGCGAAACTTGGTGTCACATCTTCACTTGATGATCTCCACTCTGCTTTTTATTTACATACAGATGCTACAGGAGCGTTTCCGAGAGTTTGCCCGCGACACGGGAAACATCGGCCAAGAGCGCGCCGACGCGGTCAACAAAATGGCAGACGAACTGATCAACTCGGGTCACGCGGACGCCGCCACCATTGCCGAGTGGAAGGACGGGCTCAACGAGGCTTGGGCCGACCTGCTGGAGTTAATCGACACTCGCACGCAGATCCTAGCTGCCTCCTTTGAGCTCCACAAGTTCTACCATGACGCCAAGGAGGTGCTCGGACGCATCTTGGACAAACACAAGAAGCTCCCAGAAGAGCTGGGTAGAGACCAGAACACCGTAGAGGCACTGCAGAGAATGCACACCACCTTCGAGCATGACATACAGGCTTTGGGAACACAGGTGGGCTTCCTTGAATGTGTTCGCTCGCGACCAAGTGACTTTTGCATTTAGCAGTTGAAGTCTTTACTGAAAAAGGATGGAGTGATATTGCTTTCTATGACGCAGGTTAAGCAGCTTCAGGAGGATGCGACACGTTTGCAGTCGGCCTATGCCGGAGATAAGGCTGAAGATATCCAGAGGCGTGAGGCGGAGGTGCTGGAGGCCTGGCGTGCCCTGCTGGAAGCTTCCGAGGGACGCCGCGTGCGTCTAGTAGACACCAATGACAAGTTCCGATTCTTTAGCATGGTGCGTGACCTTATGCTTTGGATGGAGGATGTCATCCGGCTTATCGATGCACAGGAGAAACCAAGGTGTGTGATTTATGCAATGGGCAGCTTATGCATAGTTAAATACACCATTCAGCCATAACATTATGAGAACCTGCTTAATATTGAGTAGGTCCCCCTTTTGCCACCCTTGTTGGTTTGGACAACATGGACCAGCCTGTTCTTCCAAGGTGCACCAGTGAGCCTTGGCCACCCATGACCCTGTCTCCAGTTCACCGGTTTTCCATCCTTGAAATCATTTCGGCACAGTATGTCCCAACCACTGCAGATCAGGAATATCATGCAAGAGCTCCAGTTTGAGAGTTGCTCCGACCCAGTCGTCTAGCCATCACAATCTGGGACTTGTCACTGTACCGAAAGATACAATGTCTCATTACAAAAACTGATCTTTTTTTTGTCCTGAATCCCGCATCCATGTGTGGGAAGGCTAAAAAAAAGATGGTCAGGCATCAAAATTTAAGTGACTTTGACAAGGGCCAAATTGTGATGGCTTAGACAACTGGGTCAGAGCAACTCCAAAACTTCAGCTCTTGAGGGATGTTCCTGGTCAGGACATACCAAAAGTGATCCAAGTCCGATTCTGTAGAAGACCTACTGTAACTCAGATTGTTGAGAAGAGGTTAATGCTGGTTCTGGTTGAAAGGTGTCAGAACACACGGTGCATCACTTTTTTGGTGTCAAAAGTGGGGACTTACTTAATATTAGGCAGGTGGTCATGATGTAATGGATTGATGTTGGATTTTGATACCAGTTAATGGTATGCAAGCAGCAGAATAAAGATTGTAAGGATGGACTGCAAGATAAAATCGATCAGATCCTATCCTAGTGGTTTTCAGATATTTGGGTTTAAAGCTCCCATATTTTACTATTTCTTTAACAACCCATCATGGACCTTAGAGGTCCTTTAAAATGTATGGTAATGCTCTATCGGAAAATATCCCTCGGGTAGTGCATTTTTAGTATTTCAAACTGCAACAAGTTATTTATTCGAGATAAAATCTTCTGTTATTTTAATTGCAAGAAGACCTCGTAATGGAATTAAGAACCGCATTTGCTTATTTAGGGACGTTTCATCCGTGGAGCTTTTGATGAACAATCACCAAGGCATCAAGGCTGAGATTGATGCTCGCAATGACAGCTTCACAACTTGTGTGGAGTTGGGAAAAACTCTACTTTCACGAAAACACTACGCTTCTGACGAGGTGAGAATAACCTTTGTGATTCTGTATACCTCTACTCCTTACCTGCTGTCGGTGTATCCTCAGTTATTGCATGGATGGTGGCAGCATATTGTGTGTTGATATGTTTATAGGGGGGGACAAAAAGGAATTATTATTTGACAGTGTGTAGCATAATTGTGTTAATATTTAGTTGTTGATAAAATGCTAGTTAAGTTCAGTAGCATCACCACAATGTCTGAGTAGTAATATCATTTTATTTACGATGTCATCAAGGTAGAAAGTTTCCTCAGTGGAAAGGACGCTGGCCTCCCAGGAACTCCTTAATTGGACAAATGGCTTAGAGGTCTGGACTGTATGGCAATGTGGAAATAACTCCAGTATTAACTCCAGTATTACAAAAACTACCTTTATTTCTCTATATAATACACTTATCCTCTCATTTAACTTGGATACCATCAAGGTAGAAAGTTTCTTTAGTACACCAGAGCCACGAAAAGGAATATCATCATGTCTGAAACGCTGGCCTCCCAGGAACTCCTCAATGCCCCAAATATGTGGAAATGGCTCAGAGTGAGGTCAGAACTATACGGCAATGTGGAATTAACTCCAAGCCGAGTTCCTGTAATGTACAAGTGGTGTTGGTGAATGGTTGTGTCTAGAGTACCTACAGTATAGACAGATTCAGCTGTTGTTGGCGACAAGTGATAAGGGATCAGACGTTTCACTCTCTGAACATCTGCGATGGGCTCCGAGTCACAGATGTATGGCCTTTTAATTGACATTTAAATGTTTTACTGCGGCTAAGAGTCTCATCAACATACTGGCCTTAAATGTCAATCGGTTTTGAGCCTCCGAGTGGCGCAGTGGTAAAGTGCTCGCCCTATCATCCGGAGATCGCCGGTTCGAATCCCGGGTGATGCTGTTACCTCTCACAGCCGGAGGCCTAAGAGAGAGCTGATTGGCCGAGCTCTCTCAAAGGGGAGGGATTAATCCCACATTAATCACGGCTCTACAGCCAGTCAGGGGCGTCTGTGAGCTCGCTCACGCGGAAGGAGCGGCTAGCGCTTTCCTCCAAGTGTGTTACTTAATGGTGCGTGAGGAAGCAGTTCGAAAAAGATGCGGTCGACTGACGTCACACGGATCGGAGAAGACACGTGATAGTCTTCGGCCCTCCCGGCTGAATGTTAGTAGTAGCCTTAATGTGGGAGCCCCCTAGTGACGGGGAGGAATTGGCTACGACTAAATTAGGGAGAAAAATCGGGAAAAAATCCAAAAAAATTATTAAAAAATAATTAAAAATATGTCAATCGGTTTTACACCTACATTCATAAGAAATTTCATTTGACTTGAATGTCCTTTCATACATTTAAAAAAGTACAGGCTAAAATAAGTTAAAGAAACTAGTTTTAAAGCTAAATTACTTGAAGACATTCATTCCTTCTGTCCTTTTTTTGCTCAGATCAAAGAAAAGTTGCTCCAGCTGACAGACAAGAGAAAAGAAATGATTGACAAGTGGGAGGACAGATGGGAATGGCTGCGATTGGGTAACCCTAATTGAATCTAATTGAATTGACTTGCCCCATGCTGTGGTAATCTGGCTATTTGACTGTATGTGATGTGGCGTTAGTTCTGGAGGTGCACCAGTTCTCACGGGATGCGGGTGTGGCTGAGGCGTGGCTGCTGGGCCAGGAGCCGTACCTGTCCAGTCGAGAGGTGGGTCAGAGTGTTGACGAGGTGGAGAAGCTCATCAAGAGGCATGAGGCTTTCGAGAAGTCAGCCGCCACTTGGGAGGAGCGCTTTTCCGCTCTGGAGAGACTTACCACGGTGAGAGAGAGTGGAATCTTTTAATTACTGTAATAAAGAACTGACGGTAATGAGAGAGGTGTTTTCCAGTAGATGAAGTAAATGAGTAAAACGTGAATGTGCTTGGGGTTTTAGATGGAATTACTGGAAGTGAGAAGACTGCAAGAGGAAGAGGAAAAGAAGAGACAGGCCCAACCTGTAGAAGTTTCGCCTGCTGAGGCGGCATCGCCACAGCAGAGGTATGATTAGAAAGAGGTGGTTAAACCCAGGGGTGCAAGTTTGAAATTCTTGCCGGTATCATGTCTTCTCAAAAGATGAGAGGACTAAACCATGTAGGTAGTGAAAATTTGTTCAATATAGACAACTACAAGTTGCCCAGGTCATGCATTTTTTAGATGCTTTTAAGGTTCTTGGTGGGTTTCTTCCAGGTGCTCTGGTTTCCTCCCACAGTACAAAGACATGTAGATTAGGTAGTGTGACGATGTGCCCTGTGATGGATTAGCACCCTGTCCAGGGTGTTCCCCTGCCTCATGCCCCATGTCCCCAGGCCACCCGCGACACTCTATACAGGATTAAATGGCTTAGACGATGAGAATGAAATATCACCATATTCATATTTACAGCTCTCAGTGCTGTGCTTAAAGAGACCCGTTCCTACATGTACTGTATGTACTGTATAAGTGAGACCATTTAGACATAAGCATAGTGCTGATTATATCAAAATGCTAATATAGTTATGTTTTTTCATCCCAGTTTCCTTTCTACTACCTTTCAGCGCAAATGTATAAAAATTGCTTTCCATCACTGATCATGTTCTTGCTATATAAATATTTTTATGTTTTTGTATTTAATTAATGATGATTAAAAAGTACAGTTAAATCTTTATTAATTAGCTTGAATAAGTACAAGTATAAATGCAGATCGTCTTTATTAATAAAAATGTCTCTGTGTTTGTTTCTAGAGAGGGTGAGCAGGTATCTCAGAACGGACCACCTCCAGAGCAGGACTCTCCTCGGGTTAGTTACCGTTCCCAAGCCTACCAAAGCTACTCGAGTTTTCACAGTCGCCGAGGCACCTCAGGACTGTGAACTTAACCTTCGATGGGAGAGCAGGGGAAAAAATATGTCCGGTCCACCCTGTTTCTTATCCCACGCCTTCGCAATTTCTTTAAATCCAAATCCGCTACTTTGTGTGCTTTTAGAGGATATAGCATAGTCCGCTTTTAGATACGTTGCTTTGTTGCTGTTGGATCCCTTTAGCCTATATAACTTCCTTCTAGCCGTGTATGTGATTCCAGTATCATTGTTATGTTCAGTTTGTCTGTTGCATAAGCTGTTTATAAATTGGACAGCATGATTCCCATTGTGCTGCGTTGAAGCCAAACGGTGCGCCCAGGAGGTTAGCACTGAGTGTTCTGTAGACAGGACAGTGCTCTATAGATTGCATGCCAGCATTCTTATCCTTGCTTCCTACAGCAAGAAAAACCACCTATGACCATGGTAAATGAAGTGACAAGTCATGTACGTTAAAAACAGACATGATAACGTCCTGGCACAATAATGATTGAGGCAGGTCAGCTGTGGGAGCTCATGTTGTCCATCTTATAAATGGTTTACTGGCTACCTGTTTCTTGGTCTCTTCGATGTATGATGTACTGTAGACGGTATTTTTTCAGCAGTAACGTATTACTGCATTTAAATGCTTGATGGCCACAAGGGCTGTACAGTAGGTGCTGTAGCACTGCGGTACTGTAACAAGTTATTCCAATAACTTGCCATGTACTGTATTGTACCAATTAGACATAAGGCTAATGTTCCTCTTTTTGTATTGCTAGGATAAAAATTTTAGCATCAGGAATGTCGTAAATTCTGCCCAAGATTAGAAGTCTTTTTGATACTTTAAATATTAACTAAGTCAGATGATAACTTTTAAAATATAAAGTTTTACATCACCTAGTTTAGGATTCATCTTTAGTTATCCCAGAATGGTCAATTCCATGAGATTCTTTTAGATTATCGAAAGTTCTAGATATGTCTAGAATGTCTATCTTTTAATATACTGGTTAGCTTTTAAATTAATAAATTATTATTTCTAGAAGTAAGGTTTATGAAGCATCCTATGGCACAGTTTTTTTTATTTTTTTTATTTAGATGTCTTATTGAATGTTCACTGAATTGCCATGTCAGCATAGTTTGATGCGTTCCCTTCATTTTACTGTCAATAATTTAGCTTCTTTTAACAATAGACCTTTCGAACATGACAAGGAGCATTCTTGTACCATAAAGGTACAACACGGAAGGCACACATGCTTTGCTGAGTACCAATAGCAAGGTCGTTTTCAATTCATGGGAGTCATCTGTGATTAAAATGTTCCTCTTTACAGGGAGCCCTTGATCCAAAGCCCCAGGGACGATCTGTGGTACAAGAGGTTTTTACTACTGGATTCACCAATACTATCATTCCAGCTTGAAGTAGAAAGACATGCTAGTTCTATTCTTAATGCTTCTCCATGTACTGTAAGAACAAGAGTCACTTGGTGTTGATCTGTTCACACAGCATTGCCCTGATAAGATAGGAGGACTCTCAGACGGGGGTTAAAGTGGGATTTGGCGGGTGTAGGAACCCTAAAACCCAGTGGTGCGGTGCAGTGGGGAAAATAACTGACCTCAAAGTAACTGGTTACTATATATGGTAATGTAATGCCGTACTGTATATTACGTTCTGGTTTGTGTGGTGAGTATCTCCATTGTGCGAGTCTGAAGGAACTACAACATATACAAAAAGTTCTTTTAACAGTTTGCTTAACATTAGTATGAATCAAAGATCATGGAGTGTATTTCTCTAAAATCCGAACTGCCAATCCGATTATGTATGAACTTCTTAATCAAAGGTGCCCCTACTCATCAGACTGCGGTGATGTAGGGCCTCTAAGGTGAATTTTACACACTTTGTGTTACACACTTCAGCATCTCATTATCTACTTCACTGCTAAAGGCTTTGATCTTTAGTATACGTCATTGATGGTTTGTCAGCCCTGTCCAACATGATGGAATCATTCTTCAAGTTTTACTGAATAAGAAGCAGCTACTAAGAATACATAATGATCTGTCTCGGTATGAAAGGAAGCTGTAATAAGCTCCTCCAGATTTGGCAATTCATTATGCTGATTTATTATCTCTAAAAGCTCTTGCAGTGGTTCCAAGAATACCGCAAACTCCTCTTCAGTGTAATTTAGGAAAGCCTTTCCTCTTGTCCCTATGCCTGTTTCTGTTCCAGATACAAAAGTACAGTGAAGGAGATTTTCCTTTTAGAAAGCTTAGACCTGACTTCACACCATCCTCTGTCCACACTGTCAGAAGGAATGTTTCTATTGTAGGGATGTACAGTCATAAATGCCTATGTACAACAAAATTGATATTGGAAATATCAAACGGAGTAGATCACTACTCACAAGTTGAACTGACAGTAGGATGGCATGAGGTAGTGGAGCACTTTGTACACGTTCAGAAGGTGGGGAATTTTCTGTTGGTACTCAGCAAGGAAATAAGCTCACAGTAGTGCACTAGGTCAAAAGATGAAGACTTGTATTTATAAAGCTCAGATTTATTTTTGATCTCTAATTATTTAAAACATCTATTATGTATTAGAGTTTCACATTTGTCCCATTAAATTACACTTATTTAATATCGTTTTTCTAAATCAGTATCTGTTTAAAAAAAGATGTTTTTTAAATTTCCAGCTTTTGATTGATTTTCTAAGCTGATGCAGAATTATTATACAAGCCAGACTGCCAGATTAGGGAATAAAATGTCGGTTACTGTAAAGTTCTGAGCAAACGTCAGGGTTTTTGTTTTTTCTTTTTTAAACTAACTGTTAAAACCATATTTTTGTCAAACTAACAGTTGTTCCTAAAACCACCTTCTTTATTAACTAACCCTCCCCATCAAATAAACCCCACTGTGAGATACACAGTAACCCAGTCATGTTTGCTTCACCAGTTCTTTTGTTGCTCATGTGTTGTTGTTTTTTTATGTTACATGCATGTTATTGTTACTATGTTAATCATTTTATGTTTGTTCTGTTTTTAATGTTGGTGGTTAACATTGTAATCCAATGTCATTTTGGGGATTGTTTATGGGTTGTCATTAATTTTTCCTATTAATACATCTTTCTTTTTTTTTGGGTATCATCTTTTATGTTATGTTTATTTATTTTTTAATACACCTTTGTGTCAGTTTAGACGGACCATAAATATAAATTAATCAGATTTTAGTAAACAGTACAAATTTTCTAGTAGTACCCTAGTCCATGTTAATTAGTTAATTTAATTAATAAAAATTTTTTACAGAAATTTCTAAATCAATAGTTTAAGTTTGTATTACTTCAATCGATAATTAATGACTTAATGGGATATAAGATGATGGTATATATTGCTATTTTGTGGCAAAAGGTTTAACTTTAATGCCGCTTCCAAGTTTTTCACCATACAGCCGTCAGAGTTCATTCATGAAAGACTTTGCAATGAGAATATTTAGAAAATTCAGGGGGTGCGTGTTCAAGTGCCTGGAATCGGTGCCTCAGACTGATCCAGCCTCCGAAAGGCTCCGTATAAAAGCAGATGGGATTGTTGCTGTCCAGAAGAGCTCAGAATGGGGTAATAAACTGAAAGGTTTGAGTGGGTGTGTTGCGATAATCTCTTTTAACTTTGCCAAAAATCACTTCCTCTGCCAATGAGATAAACAGTAACTCTTGTACTCAAGCAATTTAAAAAATTGTTTGTGGTTTTTATTTCATTTTATTTTTATTTTTCTGTGCGTTTCTGCTGGCTGTTTTTCTTCTGCCTACTATGATTGCCAGTTGGCGGACATGTGGTGTGCTATATTAACGTCCTAATCTAATTTTGCATGTTGCCTCCTTCTGATCTCTTGTTCATTTCTGGCTTTAATCAAATCTAGCTGACTTCATTTAATAAAAAAAAAAAAGGAATAAATCCTGTCGCTGTTATCATGAGACAACTAGATCGATTATTAAAAAAGAAAGAAGGCATAAATTTAAGCCAAACTTAATTGAGTTTGTGTGCTCTATATATTGTTAAATTCAGCTTTAACAACTGGAGGTTGCTGTAGCAGCATTTGTTTACGCTCAGTTGCAGTTCTGTCCAGCAATACAGATTATACAGTTACATTTATTGGCCTTGATGCGTCGCTTTTGTAGATCTGTCCCTTTTATTTGATCTATTAATAGAAAGTACCAGATTTCGTTCAGGATTTGCGCTGCAACTGAGTGTAGATTCACAAGAAATTGTGTGACAAGAAAAGATGTTTCTGCACAGCCTCAGGCTCTGATGCATACTGCTTTGCTGAATAGTGTGGCAGTGCGTGTAAGCATGGCGTGATGTACTGTCAACCGATGTGCGCTACCTAACTTCGTCTCTCTATATACACTAGGAGGACACAGGAGGAAGTGATGTCGTTAATGGAATGGCAGAGAGCAGTCCAGGCTCCTCCCCAACAGGAAGCCGTAAGGCAAAAGTGGGCCAGGCTGCTACACTACCCACCAAGTCCCAGGACACGGCTGCGGCGCAGATCGAGGGCTTTCTGAACCGCAAGCATGAGTGGGAGGGCCATAACAAGAAAGCATCCAATAGGTATATTACATTACACATGCTGAAAGGTATATAAAGCTAATTATTAGTACCATTCAGGTCTGGCATTTAGCAAGGACAAATTGATGAGGTCACATACTGTAATGGTGCCCAATTGGACTATTCAATATCAACTAATGTACACTTACCGTCTAGTTTATTATTAACACCTGTACACCTGCACATTTATGCAAGTATCTGATCAGATAACCATATCTCAGCAGTACAGGAGATTTAACCATCAGAATAGGGGATCTCACCCAAACTGGACAGTTGATCACTGAAAATAGCACTAGATTTTTCAACAATCCAGTTTTGGTGAGTCTGTGCTTACAATAGCTTCAAATTCTTGTTCTTATCTGACGAGAGGACCCTCAGGCAGGTCTTCTGCTGTTGTAGCCCGTCCACCTCAAGGTCAGTGTTTTATCAAATGCTTTTCTGCTTACCACAATGATTGAGTGAATATGTTACTATAGTGACATCCAAAGATTTGGGCAGCCCTAGTCAAAATTTCTGCTACGGTGAAAAGTGATAGAAGATGAAGTGATCTCCATAGAGCATGGATTTAAAGACTGAACATACTTTTTCAACATTTTTATACAATTTGAAATGGGGGGGAAAAAAGCAAAGAACACCATGCCAAAATGTCAAATTATACATGTAAGTTTTCTTATGTACTGTAGTGTATGCTAAGGTCTCCCCTAATGGTAGAGAATAGTACCACTGAGCCTTCATGTCTTACAGTTTGTATTGAGGCTATTACTTCCTTTCTTCCTTCCTTTCTTTATCTGATCACAACAAACCAATTCAATTGCATTTGGACTGTAAATGTATGACAGAAAAATGTATTTGTTTCCAGTAATTTAAAATGTTTAGATTCGCCAAGTAGGAAGTTTACGGCATGGTGCTAACTGATCTCATGTCTACATGCATGTTCTCCTTAATTCAGTGTGTGTACCCTCTCGGTTCTTGAATTCCTTGCCATTTGCATGGTACAGTATGTGCATTGTGTCTACAGTGGACAGGGTTCGTCCCCACCGGTGTTTCAGCTAATCTTCAGATCCATCAGAGCCATTCCTGATCAGGATAAAATGGTTACTGGAATAATGCTGCTTCAATTTTTGCAGGCTCTCGGTCATTCTGGAGTTTAGTTTAACAACACAATGAATTTAATATTAATGTATTCGCATGATGATACAATCTTTAATTCTCTTTTTTGCATTTCCGTTTTTATTATTTGTTGCAGATCTTGGCACAATGTCTACTGTGTGATAAATAACCAAGAGATGGGCTTTTACAAAGACAGCAAAAGTGCTAGTCAAGGAATCCCATACCATGGCGAAGTTCCTATTAGTCTGAAGGAATCTACCTGTGAGGTCGCCCTTGACTACAAGAAGAAGAAACATGTTTTCAAACTTAAGTAAGAGATTTCAGACTTTGCTTTCTATTCAATATTATTATTAGAGAAATGTATAGAATTCTAACTTTCCCTTTGCTTGTTTAACTTTCAGGATTTCGAATGGTAATGAGTATCTCTTCCAAGCCAAAGATGATGTAAGTTTCTTTTTTTGTTTTCTTGTTTTGGTATCATAGCCTTGGAAATGACAAGATTTCTATAGGGGGGGGTATATTATGCACCAATCAGCCTTAACATTAACTTGATTATCAATTATATACCAGGAAACTAATAACAGTATCATGGGCACCCATAGCTCACTCATGCGCCAACGGCCAACCCGTCCGGGGGTTTCCCAATCGGCGGGAATAGAAAAGGCAATAGAATACCCAGTGTTCAGACAAACAAGTCTGATTCAGGGAAGCCCCACCCTGCAACCTGCATTAAACAAAGCAGTCCTAGTGCCAGCATATCCCTAGACAGATCTGAGACAGATACATTATAATTGTATTGTGTCAAACCCCTAGTAGTACCACTACCTGAGTGTATTAAATAAATTAATCTTCCAATACCAATAGTTATAACACACAAAGACATGCTGTATTTGGTATCTTGTTCTCTCTCTAATCCCTCAGGAGGAGATGAACTCATGGATCCAGGCGATCTCATGCAAGACACCCTCCGAGATCAGCAGCCATAGCACTCCTGCCTCTGGACGCACCCAAACCCTGCCCACCTCTGTAAGCTCGGGTGCCGAGTCCAGCCCAGGCAAGCGGGAGAAAGATCAAGCGAAGCGCTTCAGCCTCTTCAAGAAGAAATAATCTTTTTCCCATCAGTTTCCCTTTCTTTGTTTTTGTTCTCTTCCTGAAGCAGAACACCATGCAAAAGCTCGGAGACAAAAGTCCACACTTTTTGGGTGCCTGAGACTCCTCTGAGTAGGCTCTTTTTTTTCTTTCTTTTTTTTCATTTCTGGTTTAAAAGGAAGGAGCTGGAGAATATTTTAGGGTTCTTAGGGTATGAGGTGCTTTGAGCAGTCATTTGTAAATCATTCCTAAGTCTCAGAGACAATTTATTATAATTTAATAAGCTTTCTTTCCCACTTGTCATCTATTCTTTCTTTGTACTTGCTTTCGTTTAGTAGTATATCTGCTTTAGTGCAATTAAGTCTGGCTAGTTTTTATCTTCTCACTCTTGTTTTGTAAGTTCGTGACGTTTGTAGGATCTGCCCTCAGTTTTGTGAGGCGTTTACCGATGGAGGGCAGTGGTGCTTTAGACTCTGTTGAGTTGTTAACCTGCTGGTGAATAATTTTCATTACTAATAAAAACCATTAGCCATGATAAGTTTCCTTAAAGGGCAGTCTCTGTATTTAAGAGCTTAGTATGAAGCAAATGCGTCTCAATGCAAACCCACACAATAGTGGCTAATATTTGCTTTTGCCGAAATGTTTGATATGTTAATGATATGTGGATGGTCGGAATGTTGGTTACTTATGAAGGAATACTTTTATCAAGGATAAAAAACATTTTTGTAAAAAAAAAAAAAAGTTTTTTCTTCTTGTACTTGAGTTGCAATATATTGTATGTTTAAAGATTATTTAGAGTAAAATATAAAAATAGATGTAACTCTTAAAAGGTGTAATTTGTTAAGTATAGAAATGGATTGTGTTATTTCTTGGGTGGGAGAAATCATATGACTGAAAATAAAATAAAAAAAAAACAGCTGCTTGCTTGTTGGCTATAGCACCATGTGTTCTCATTTCGCTACTTTCTCTGGCTACCTGGTAAATAGTGCGCAATCTGTCAGTGTAACTATTGTAACAATACCTTTTCATCATTATCGCACAATCAGAATATTGCCATATTGCCTCTGGGGCTTGTCGGTTCTTATGTAAAACATGGACCCAGACATCAAGTGGATGGATCTGCACCTGTAGCCTTTCAGCCTATCTGTTATAAATATGTGCAAAGTCATTAAAATGCTTTTGAAATTAAAACCTTTGCTGTCTTCCTTTTTTTTTCCACCAACAATGCATTTTGTACAGGTTTCATTCTTGTTTCGGTGCTTGGTAAAATCTTGGAGAATCAGGTTGGAAGAGCATTAGCCAAACATGGTTGTCTATTACTACACCATGATTTGTGCATTTGTCAGATGGTGTTTTCAGACAATTCTCCAAGGTGATCATCATATGTCCCAATTACATTACATTTAGTATTACAACCTTAAAAGATACCTTTATCCAGAGTAACTTTTTAGTGACTCAAAATCCTTGTAAAATCCTCATATGAGGTCTGTTGGGTATAAATCTTTTGGCAGACTATGGAGGAATTACAAGGTGCATTAGAGTTTTGGTCTGAGAAGGTTAAGTTAGGTGGGTGCCGTTCAGTTTTTGCTTCGTATGTGAGCAGTTTAGGCAAGACTGGTATAGGAACTGCATTTTGTATGTGTTGATGGGAAACAAGAGTAGGCCTGCCAGGGGTAACTGTCAGTAATTTAGTCTCAAAATGACTAGAGCCTGAAAAAGCCTCCAACTGTCTGAAAATGGATGAAAATGAACAAGTCATTCTGATGAGAAACAGGTTAGTAATGTACAGCAAAAAGGATAGCTGGTTGTCTAAATTATTCCAGGGCTGTATGCAGTGACAAATGATGTGATGCAAGAGGGGTTCTCAAAAGATCTGAATGCATAACTTGTGCTATAAAGCAGTGCATTCTTGATTTAGTTTGAGCTGGTAACCCACCATCAGAGTTTCTGAGGTAGGGAAGGAGAGGAAAGTTGAGTGTCATCAGCATAGCAGTGGTGTAACGACACCTACAGTGGTCACCAAATCGGAGCATTCGTTTGACCGTCGCGGCGGCGACGACAGCATTTGGGGTTGTGCGTTTGCTG
>JAQMYL010000013.1:9422651-9449501 GCA_030014365.1 Clarias pachynema | reverse complement strand
CTCCACATCATTGCATTCAGTTTTTATTCACAATTTGTTTAGTGTCCCAACTTTTTTGGAATCCGGTTTGTATTATAGAACAACTTTTACAGTTTTGTGGCCTATAATATTGAGTAGGTCCTGTATGTTCTGGGATGTTCCTGGTCTGCAGTGGAGAGGACATACCAAAAGTAATCCAAGGAAGGAAAACCAGTGAACATGTGACAGGGTCATGGGTGGCCAAGGCTTACTGATGCACATGTGGAGCAGAAAGCTGGCCCATGTAGTCTGATCAAAAAGAGCTGCTGTAGCTCAAATTGAGGAAAAGGTTAATGCTGGTTCCAGTAGAAAGATGTTAGAACACACAGGTCATTACTGTTTTGGTGGCGAAAGGGGACCTACTCAATATTATAGGCCAGAAAATTGTAAATGTTGTTCTATAGTAAATGCAGTTGCTTCTATTTTTTCCACAGAATAATGTATACAATTTAAAATAGTATATTTATCATTAGTGCGGTCATTTCACAAGACAAGGTGACCTCATGAACTAATAAAAAGCTACATTCACAAGGTTGTGCCAGACCGTATAAGACTTTGTTTCAAAGCCTTATATTGAAGACTTACCATTTGAATCTTACAGAAAGGCAAAAGGTTTCACCAAGTTTCTTGCTTAGCTTTAAATGATGAAATATTAAGTCTGAGATCCCGGATATTTATATCACAGATAGTATTCAGTCACTTACAGGACAAAGGGAGTGCTAGGGTGTTATTGTGCTAATAATAGACACTTTTAATGTGTACATTTTCATTTCATAGCAAACAGTGTTATTTTTATTGTGACATAAAGACCTGTATAAATAAAACAGAGAAGACAAATTGTACAATATAATATTTATAATATTGGAAGGTTTTCATTTTACATTGCACCTTACTCAACATCATTTTTTTTTGCATTTGTTAATTAAAAGCAAATTGTCCAGAGGTTTCTGGCATTGTTTTCCCTCATTTGACATTTGGTGCAGGAAGTTGGGATCAGAGTGCAGGGTCAGCCATGATATGGTGCCCATGGAACAGAGTTTTAAAGGCCTAGCTCAAGGGCCAAAGAGTGGCAGCTTGGAACTGGTGTTTGAACCACCAACATTCTGATCAGTACCCCAGAGACTTAACCTGTTGGCCTACCAGTGCCCATATGAAAAAGTAACTGTGAGACACATGGGTTAATTCATAGGCTAACATTTAGGCCCCATGTATTTTAAGACTCTAATGTGGGGGCCGAAGTGGTTCGTAAAGGGGGGCCCACATGAGATCCTGGGGATAATTGGCTGGTTCAAAAAGAGTCCTAATTGACAAGAAGCATGGTAAAACTGATTTTAAAAAAGGTCAAGTTAAGGGTTTATTTTATTTATTTATTTATTTATTTATTTATCCCTTCATGGGATTAATATCTCCAGTGGTTGGGAGAGCCTTGAGCTGGTATAATACATATTTTTTACATTAAAATAAATAAATAAATAAATAAATAATAGTTACATTCTACACTGCCTTGTCAAAAAGTCACACGTGCCAATATTTAAATAAATCATCTATACTTCTGATTACATCACACAATGTGGTGGCTAGTTCATGAGTGAAAATGTGGAAGTCTTTCATCAGGGGGAAAAAAAACTTTCTATTGCCATCTCAGGGAGTTTTTCCTTGCCACTGTTGCCCTCGGCTTGCTCATTAGGGACTATTAGGGAGATCATTTAACCATTAAACTGTCATTATTGGTATTACTTTAACATAACTATTACTTACTGACGCGAAGCGGGAAAAAAATATAATCAAATACTGTAGGGTAGTTTTTGTTATCGCAAACAAAATTATAAACTTGTTTTGAACTGGACAGGATACAAATCCTAAATAGTGAAATTAAATAACTGACTTCAGAGCAGAGTGGCCTGAATGACTTGGGACAAATGGGATCAAATGGTCTCAAACCATTACAAACCATTTTTTGCTAATTAGGGTCATCTGAAGTAACAATTAACAATTAACGATTACAGTGAACACAAGCACAATGGTCTCATTTATAACTAAATACCAAACAGTGATTTAGATGTCGTTATAACACAGTAATGACATTTTAATCTTTTTTTTCCAAACACAAAATCTCAATGTCAGTCAGTCAGTCATCTTCTATACCGCTTTATCCTGTATTCAGGGTCGCGGGGGGCCTGGAGCCTATCCCAGGAAACTTAGGGCACAAGGTGGGGTACACCCTGGACAGGGTGCCAATCCATCGCAGGGCACACACACATGCACATACTCATTCACACACTACGGGCAATTTGGGAACGTCAAAATCTCAATGTACACTACATAAACTAGCCCACCAATGGGAAACCAGATTTTCCGGACTCTTTTAGACCACGTACTGCATGTTTTCCTGAGTAGCTCATCTCATCTGTCTCTCATATACAGTAAGCCCTATCCACAACATCTCACTTTTAACTCACGCTGAATGGCAATTGCAAGCTGGCTTTTTACAGATAACATACAGCAGTACAGTAGCCAAAACAGTCTCTCAAAATTTAAAATGTTATTTATTACAATCATTTATACTTATGAGTTTGTGTGCAGTCAAAATGCAGTAACTCACTTAACCCTCTATTCATTGTCATTTAATTTTACCCTCATGGTTTTAGAGGTACCCATTACAATTTGAGTCTAATGTAAAGTATTTGTTCACACACATAAATTAAGAACATTTCTGGAACGAGACATAGAATGATCATAACTAGAATGATCAAAAATGTTCTGCCATGGAGCGTCTGTGATTTTCTGAAGCTCTTATTCCATGAATGATATCAATAACCCATTTATGGCTGATGCAAAAAGACCATATAAATGTACCAGTGCAAACTTTATAGGTGTGTGTATGTGTTATTGACCTTGTAGCACACCCTTCATAACTAAAGCATACATATTGTGCAACCTGTAAAATCTGTGCAACCTGTAAAACAAAGCCTAAAATGATTACAAAATTATATCTGAAATTATATTATTAACCATGCAACAGAGTGGCTCTGCCACAGAACTCCATTTGGAGCTACAGGAGGAGCGTGAACAAGCTGATGAAGTTGCTGTGGTGTTAAAGGGGACTGTAGTCCTTGAGGATCTGAGTGTCATCTTTAGTAGTGATGTTTGGTCAGGTCTGTGCTCTAAACCTTGAATTCCAAAAGGACTGGACGTACACCTATGAAGCCATCCAAATCATTTACATTGGACTTAGAGAGACGCGCTCCCCTCAGATTCACATGTTGAGAAACAAACTCTTGTTCCCATAAATTCTTTTTTGTGATTGAAAAATTGGGGGGATAAAAACTTCGTTTTTGCTAGTTTTTAAAAATGGTTATGACATTGTAATATAAAAGAATCAGTAAAATACTGATAAGCATCTGGTGTTCTCCAGGTATTTTACTGACCTTTAAACAAAATATAACGTGTATTCTTCTGTTTTATGCAGATCACTGTTTCAACTTTGACTAGTTTGGAAGAATAAAGTTTTTTTAGGTAATGGCTGTGTGTTTAAATTGTTTGAGTATTGTTATGCCAATTTGTTTTTTATACAAAAAACAATTACTTAAACCAACTACAGTACATCAAAGGGCTACACAGTTTGGCTCACCTACTGTATGTTTACCCTGTAGATGCTTCCTCATGAAATTTATTTTCTACTACTGTTATACACATGATCCATAGAGGTATGTCATCCTGAAACCTGGCAAATGGCCTCCTACGCTTTATTTTTTCTTGTTTTAGATTAGGATTAGGCCTTAGGGTTACTTTTGATCTGTTGCAGGGGCAGTGGTGCCTCAAGAGGTTGAGGTTCTAGGTTGATGAGCAGATGGTTTGGGTTTTTAAGCTCCGCCACAGTCAGCTTGGACTCTTTTGCAAGGTCCTTAACAATATGCCCATACGAAATCACTTTGCCGTTGCCAGTCCAGAATTAAAGTCCAGGGCTGGGCGTCCCCATAAAAACCACCAGGATGAACAAAAACTTTTGAACTTTTAATTAATAGGTTTTGTAAAAGATCTTGATCATATAGAGCTACATTAAATCCCAGAGTATGAATGCAGCATGTGTACCACAAACATGAGAAGATGTCTACAGAATTAGATAGTTTTATGCAGTACATATAATGTCAAATATCAAAGGCTACTTTCAGTACTTTGTGACACTTTAACCAAGACAAAAATGCAATATGATCATAAACTTTGTACAACCTGATTAAAAGTGAGTCTTGAGCAAATTCTTTTGCTTTTGTTCTATACATGAAGTAGTTTAGATTTGAAACTGACGGGATGATTCCAGTAACACACCCAGTATCGACAGTACCTCAGTAGGAATTTCACTTGAATGAATTAACTGATCAACTTGTCTTTTCATTATTATTGTCTGAAGTTGATGTCTTTATTTAACTCTGCTGTAAAATGGTGATGGTTTTAAGAGAAACTTAAATTTCTATATTTATATCGTAGTTTTGGATTTTGTTTTCCGTTAATAATAAAAACCTTGACTTAGACTAATATTTAAATTTGTTTGATACAATAAAGTATGATAAAAATGCAACAAAAATAAGACATCAGCAAGGGGGGACACTTCTTTTATACATATTTTTTGACCACTGTATATTGTATACATATTACTTGATTATTTTATTATTATAATTCTTGCTATCTTTTTATATAAACAAAATTACATTATATTACAAGTTAAGCCCAGTATTGCATACGTTTCCCTTCAGGGAAGCTGTGGCCACTCTGGGCATGATTTCACAAAGTCCTCTGGGGATGTTCTGTGGTGTCCTGCACCAGAACATTGGCTGTGGATCTTTTGGGTGCTGTGGGTTTGAAGTGGTGGCTCTGTGAATCAAACGTGTTTGTCTGGTGCATGGTGGATGAGTGCTTGTTCCACTTGGGTGCTTGGTGTTTGGAGGATGGATCTACAGCCTAGGGCTGCATTGGCTTTTCTGTCTGGCATAATTATCAGACTGGACATAATTATTATTATTTTTTTTTTCAATTATTTAATTTTAACTTATTTAACAAATAATTTATACCACGTGCTGGACAAAATGACAGTTTAGTAAGCACATGATTAGTACCTGGTAAGGCCATAGAGCGATCTGATTGGACATAGAAATAACTATGAATATATTGACAACAGGGTAGACACATTAATAACCTACAAGGACATGCTTAGGAAGTAGTATGAATTTATAAATGCACATTTTCCATTTAGATCTCATTCCTGCTGTTTTTTTCAATATTTTTAGGAGGCAGAGGGAACTTCATGGTCCTCATCAGTCTGTGACGGGGCACTACCATATTATTTAATGTTCTAAAGACATCCTTAACAAGGTTATCAATAAGTAAAAGATCATAATTATGGAGTCCTTGTGACACTTTATAGAGATTCTCTCTTTGAGTCAGATTTACTAATCTAATCTTTGCTGTTGTTATGAGGTTAATGATTGAATGTAATTGTTAAGCAAGAATCTAACCCATGTATTAAAAGCATTTAAACTGACGGAAATGAGAGAGAGAAAAAAATTAAGCACAAAACATATTTCTTTCACCTGATTTGTGTACAGCCAAACATTTTTAAATGTGATTTAAGTTAGATGATTAAACTAGAGTTCTCACTAGAGCAATAATGAAAAAAGAGAATGTTATAATGTTATAATGGATAAAATTCTTTTTTTTTGTCACTAATGACAAACTCAACCATGCACTAGCCCCGCCCACATATACAGTAGGGGAGGAGTGTCATTATAAGGTCAAGTATAAAAGTAAACATCTGTAGAGATGAGAGATAGAATACTAGAGATAGATTTACAGAGATATTCAAAAGAGGAAAAACTAAGCCATGAAAACCAAGAACTAAATTACTAACATTTTACAAAGAAGAAAAAAATCTTACAGAACAAATTAAAATCCTCATCAGCTGCACCTCATATATACTAAGGTAAGACACAATGGTTTCTTTCAAGAGGTGAAAATCATTAAAGAGTAGCTTGCTGATTTGGTTGTTGTATGTTGCTCTTTATGCTTTCATCTTTAAATTATTTAAGTTTCAATCTACACATAGTTACCAAATCAAACAGTCTTGCCATCTCAATACATTCATTAATTCTAAACCTATGTTTTAATTAAATTATTTAATGTGTTTCCTCTATAAAATATATAATCCATTATGGTTTTTCATAGCAAGATGAATAAAACTAATCTGCATTCAGAATAACAAAAATAATTCATTATTGAAAAATATCAATATTAATAATAAATCTTTCAATGTGTCTGTATTTGAAATGCAATTTGAAATGCAAAGAGAGATGTCTATTTAAACATCACTTATCTTTTTAAAATTACTGTGTAAATGACTCACAGACTGAACCGAGCCTTATCAGCTGAGCAAAAATGTACTAATGGATCCCGTGCTGCATTTTCTGACACACCGGTGAATGATGTGTTGGCACATGTGATGATGTACTGTACACACTTACGGAAAATTACTTTTACATTGAAATCAAATACAAGCAAAAATATATACATTGCTGTTTAGTTGACCTAAAAATATAATTAAACAGTTTTGTTTGTGACTGCATATATATATATATATATCGCTTGATCCGAAGTCACTGACTGTTATGTCTTTTTTGAACAGTACGTTTTATTACACACATCAATGGGGAACTTTGTCTCCAAACGTAAAAGGATGGACATAATTGGTGTGCCTCAAGGTCCCTTTTCTGTTGCTGGAGATGTTGCACAACAATACCCATGTCAGGAAGAGGGTACCGTTGGAGCAAATGGGACTTGCAGAGCTGGTAGTGAAATTAACCTCAGCATGGAATGGGAAACCCCCAAACATGCATCTGAACACCAGAATTCCAGGCAGTCCATTTACAGCACCATGGATGCAGTACCGCATCTCGAGTTTTATACCAACTCCATAGGTCATCAACGACGTAGCAGGCCATCGCTGGAGAGTCTCCGCAAGGTTTCTGAAGTAAGTAACCTTTTAGCTACTTCATTCAGTTGATCTGATCTGATTGACCTTTTAAACGCTTAAGATCCACTGAGATGTACAGTACAGACTTGTAATCTTAGAACTGGTGGCATCGTGGTGTAGTGGTTAGCACTGTGGCCACTCCAGTGTTTGCATGTTCTCCCCACAAATAGTGCCTTTCCTCCAGGTACTTTGCTTTCTCCCTAAAGTCCAAAGTCAGGCAGATTTCCCATAATGCGTGAATGAGTGCGTTAGTTGTGCAAGAATACCTGGAGGAACCTCACCAAGCACAGAGAGAACATGCAAACTCTACACACAGATCAAAGGCGAGCTTCAAATCCCTGACCCTTGAGGTGCGAGTCAAAACTACCAAGCCGACATGTTGCTGTATACATAATTGCGGCGTATTTGCTATAAATCAAACGAATTAGCATATAGTCACATAGTAGTAAAAATACACCATGTTACATGGAATGTGATGTATTTACGTGTGTCTTACAGGATTATGAATTAAGTAGTGATATGGGCGACTTGAAAACAGAATCAGTGATCCGCGAGGAAGAGGAGAAGCAGCAGAACAGCAGTACTAAAGGGAAGACCACTCAACCAGTCCGCTTTGGCTGGGTCACAGGTGTCATGGTGAGGGTGTGGCACATGTGATAACATTATGTTAAGTGTCAAAAGATCCATTGATTTATTGCCTTTTTGTTTTTTTTTGCAGATTCGATGTATGCTGAATATTTGGGGAGTAATTCTTTTCCTGAGACTGCCTTGGATTACAGCTCAGGCAGGAATCCGTAAGACACAATAAAGTGATTTGCTGTAGATGAGAGAGTAATGAATTTGGCAGTACACCTCGAAATGACTTATTTTCCAACTATTGTTCCTGCAGTTTGCACTTGGGTTATCATCCTCTTGTCTGTAACGATAACTTCAATCACTTCGTTATCAGTGTCGGCTATTGCCACCAACGGAAGAGTCTCCTCTGGTGAGTAGCAAAGCCAATATAAGATTGCCAACTAAATTCAATTGTTCCAAGTTTTGACTTGATCCTGGCTTTATAGGTGGTGCCTACTTTATGATTTCACGTACTTTGGGTCCCGAATTGGGAGGTCCAATTGGTATGGTATTCTCTTTTGCCAATGCCCTTGGCTGTGCGCTCAACACTGTGGGATTTGCAGAGACTGTCCGAGATCTTCTTATTGTAAGAATTTGTTTTTTATAATATCAAAGATAAATCAATTTACCATTGTCATTATTGCTAAATTCTACTGCAGTCTTAACCAGTGACAGTCTAAAAACTAAACAGAAATTGGTAATTAACCCAAGACTTTGATCATCTATACTTTGTGTGGCGTCTGTTTTCTGTTTTTTATAACATAGCAATATAATGCTGTCATGGTGGATGCAATCAATGATGTTCGTATAGTAGGTGCAATCACAGTCACTTGTCTTTTGCTGATCTCCTTGGCTGGAATGGAATGGGAATCCAAGGTGACTATATCACTTCAAATCATCGATTTTAACCCTAACTTTTTAACCCTGACTTTCCGTTGTATGAGCGGATAATTTCTACAAATCTTCCAGACGCAGATTTTATTCTTTCTTGTGCTGATGGTGACCTTCATTAACTATATAGTCGGAACTTTGATCCCAGCCACTCCAGAGAAGCAGTCAATGGGCTTCTTCAACTACAGATGTGGGTATCTAGAATTATAAAATCTCTCAGAAGTTTTCAATCAAACAGTCTAGCTTTCCAAAACACAATGGTATTTTTTGTTCCTTAAGAGTATTGCTTATTATTTATTCTACGTTTCAGATGAGGTCTTTGCAGACAACATATTTCCAAAGTGGAGAGGCTCACAAGGTTTCTTCCAGATGTTTGCCATCTTTTTCCCTTCTGCAATTGGCATTTTGGCTGGAGCCAATATCTCTGGAGATCTAAAAGTGACAACACACACTTTAAACAACACTTTAAAGCAGTGTGTAGAGCTGGACTGGGGTAAATAGGTTACTAACATGTACGTATGGTGTGTTTGTTGCAGGATCCTGAGACTGCTATCCCCAAAGGAACACTAATGGCCATTTTTTGGACAACCATAAGTTATTTAGTAATAACTGCAACTGTGGGTAAGTGTTTAGAGAATAGTCTAATGAATTACAGCTTTTGTATTTTTCTCTTAGTTTCAGTTGGATCTCATTCTCTCAGGTGCATGTGTGGTGCGTGATGCTTCTGGAAACCTGAATGACAGTTTGACACTGAATTTCTCAGATCCATGTGAGGGTTTGGGATGCAAACTAGGTTGGAACTTTACTATGTGTGAGCAGAGCCAGTCCTGCTCTTATGGCCTGGCCAACAACTTTCAGGTATGCTTTTCTGTACACAACTGAATGACATTTAAAAGACTTCAAGTACAGTATGGTGATAAGACTCTAAGCTATAGTAAAACGTGAATGATGTAAATGTTTTAAAGAAGGCCGTAAAAGTCAATCCCAGCCGGGGTGGCTTAGAGCCCACTGCAGTCGTTCCAATGAACATTCAGTAAGTAGAACACTTGATCCTTAAAAAATGACAGATAACTTGTCACCAGCATCTTTACACAATTATTCTCGAACAATACTTGCACATTATAGGACTCGGCTGGGAGTTATCGCTAGATCCTGTGTATAGTTCTGAAGATGTTTGGGCCATTTGAGTTCCTGGGAGGCCAGAGTTTCAGATGTGATGCAAACAGTCCAATCATGTCTTTGGCATATTGAGAACTTTCTTCCTTAATGGTATCCAAGCACTAGTGAAATGCTGGGATAAGTGCATTAGTATAGCAGAAGATTATATAGAGAAATAAAGGGAATCTCTTTACTATAAATCTCTTAACTGTGTTGTTATTTTGCACAATCAAAAGTTCAAGATAAATAAAATAAAATAAAATAAACAAGAAAAACAAAAATGTTGGTCATCTTGCGGTTTTTATTTTGTGCTTTAATTCTATAAGAATGAATTCTCAATGACATCAACATGAAAACACAGCACTTGTGTTCAGATCACTTGTGTAAGGTACAACTGATGTTTAATATGTACTTTTACTACTGCACTACAAAGTCAATCATACCATATGTGTGTATATAATTGTGTGTATAAAACTGAATGATAAAAATGTTGAAATCAAATAATATATACCAGTTTATGCAGGAACAAATAAACCTGTGCTCTCTTAAACTAAAAGTGATCATGGTATGACTAAATGATGTATGTAACTTCTATTTCATATTAATACATTCACCTATTTACCTTTAGTGTAAGAGAAAGTGAGTGAGAGTGCACCAGCCAAAAGATTATTAATGAGAGACTAAGGGAAAGGGTTTTAAGTGTTTTGTCAATAGCAAAGCGTTTATAATACTTAATGACTTGTTCATCAATTGCTCATGCATCACATCCATTTAGGGGGATACGAAGATTAAATGCAATGTTTATATACCATTTTAACATACTCACGCCATACTGTGGTTCACACGTCAGTGCTTGTAATTGTTTTTTGTTTGTTTTTTTCATATACATTAAGGTGCTCAGTATGGTGTCTGGTTTCGGCCCACTTATCACGGCGGGCATCTTCGCAGCCACTTTATCATCAGCTCTTGCTTTCCAGGTCTCTGCTCCTAAAGTCTTCCAAGTAAGATGCAATCCCAGCCACTCGTCACCACCAAAATGATATGTATCACGTTAAAAATTATTGCGCATACTCATCAGTTGTATTATCAGTGTCTCTGCAGGGACAACATATACCCTAAATAGGCTTCTTCGCAAAGGGTTATGGGAAAAATAATGAGCCACTGCGTGCATACATTCTGACCTACTTCATTGCTTTGGCCTTCATCTTGATTGGTAAGTTTAAAGTTGGAGGTGTAGCTTATATTTCAAGTGGTATGATCCTGTATATTAACATGTGTTTGGACAAACTTCCAAACTGTGATTGTTTCTTTAAATATTATTCATCTGAACATTATTAGTCTGTAATTTATTGTTAAAATTGTACATGGGTGTCATGTCTATCATATTGTAGAGATGGCAGATGCAGGGATAAACAAGGTAGATTTATTGACAAAATATAAACACAACAAAATGAATACAAAGAAAACGCCGGCTATGGCGCTACCCTTTTAGGGTTAGCGACTCCCCTGGCTGGGTCTGCAGGCAGGCAGTAAACACACAGGTAATGTATTATCAACAAACCCAGTTGCACTCTGACTGGGACTGTCCTTTAGTCCATGCAATGATCTGATCGTCGACCGTGGCTTAACTCTCTGCCACCTGCCCTGTCCTGCAGACACCTTTCACTCCTGGGGGAGGGAAACAGAGTCAGAAGCACAAACATTGAACAAACACGCTGGTGCACAACAGTGAACAGACAAAGGGCTACGGGCTCGGCTGGAATATATCAGCAGGTGCGAGCTGGGGGGTGCGAGCGCTGGGGGGTGCGAGCGCTCACTCTGCTTGACCGGAGGGAGTAGGGACCTACCGGCCTGATGGAATTGCCGGCGGGAGGGTCAACCGTGGTCGCAGTGCCGGGCGATCCGGCCGAGCTTGATGGAAATCAGTTATGAGTTCTTTACTCACAATGTCTCGGGCCGGGACCCAGCTCCGTTCCTCCGGGCCGTACCCCTCCCAGTCCACCAAGTATTGGAGGGAGCCCCCTCTCCTCCGGGAGTCTAGTAATTGTCTCACTCTGAACGCGGGGGCGCCTGCTATCTCCACAGCCCCGGGAATCGAAGGCTCTGCGACGCCTCCGTCTAGAGGTCCCCGAATCACCGGCCTAAGAAGGGAAATGTGAAAGACAGGATGAATTTTCATATGACGCGGGAACTGTAATTTAAATGTGACAGGGTTCACTTGTGTGAGAACGGGGAATGGACCGATGTATTTGGGGGTGAGTTTTCGACAAGGGAGGTTAAGGTGAAGGTCCCGTGTCGAGAGCCATACTCGATCCCCTACCTGGAGCGGCGGACTTTCCCAAGGCAAATTTTTTAAACCTACGAACTGCTTGGGAGATCTTGGTGTGTGCTTCCTCCCATACTTTTCCCGCTGTTTTAAACCACTGATCCACCATGGGGATATTGGTGGGAGTGGCATCCCAAGGACAGAGCGGTGGCTGATGCCCTAGGACACACTGAAACGGCGTCATGCCGGTGTGTGCGCCGAGTGACGGCATATTCTGCCCAGATTAAACAGTCTGCCCATTCATGTTGTCGACTACTACAATATGCTCGGAGGAACCTTCCGAGTTCTTGGATAGTCCGCTCTGCCTGCCCATTTGACTCGGGGTGATAGCCTGATGTTAGGCTAACAGTGGTTCCCAATTTCTGGAAGAAAGCTTTCCAGACTTTGGCGATGAACTGGCCGTAGTAGAGAAACACTGTCTCGAATAGGGTTTCTGCCACCTGGAGGGCTGATGGGAGAGAGCTAAATGGAAGAAAACGACTTCCCTTAGAAAAGCGATCCACCACTACGAGAATTGTCGTGTACCCTTTTGACACCAGCAGATCCGTCACAAAGTCCACTGCAATATGGGACCACGGTCTGTGAGGTGTTGGTAGGGGCATTAATTTCCCAACTGGCAACCAACGAGGACGCTTGGTTGCTGCACGAGTTGCACAAGACGAAACTACTGTTTTCACGGTTTCCCGTAAATTTGGCCACCAGAACTTTGGTTCTAACAGGTGGATGGTGCGTGACACGCCGGGGTGACCAGATGCCAAACTTGTGTGAGCCTCAATCGTCACTCGCTCACGTAGTGGCTCCGGAACGTATGTTCGATTAGAAGGACAGCCCTTGGGCACGGGTTGTGACCGTGTCATTTGGGCTATTTCTGAATCGAGGTCCCACACGATCGGAGCCACCACGAGTGCCGCGGGCAGGATGGGTTTTGATCCGGCGCCGAATAATAGCGGGATAGCGCATCCGCTTTCTTATTTTGCGAGCCGGGGTGATAAGTAATAACAAATTGGAAACGCGTGAAAAACAGCGCCCATCAGGCTTGGCGAGAGTTTAGTCTTTATGCTTGTTGGATTTACTCGAGATTCCGATGATCTGTGAGTACAGAAAAAGGGTGTTTAGCTCCCTCCAACCAGTGCCGCCACTCCTCTAACGCCGCTTTTACTGCTAGCAGTTCACGATTACCAATATCATAGTTGCGTTCGGCAGGACTTAGTTTTCGTGAAAAGAAAGCACAGGGGTGGAGTTTTTCTGGGTTGCCGTGGCGTTGTGACAGCACCGCTCCTAGCCCTACCTCCGACGCATCGACCTCTACTAAGAATGGCTTCTCAGGGTCGGGTAATTTTAAGATAGGCGCAGAAGTGAAAGCTAGTTTGAGACGCTGGAATGCTGTGCGGGCTTCCAGTGGGAACTCGCACAGGCACTGTGGTTTCCCTTTTAACAAGCTTGTGAGCGGCGCTGCCACGGTGCTGAAGCCCCGAATAAATCGCCTGTAGAAGTTTGCGAACCCAAGAAAACTCTGTAGCACCTTAACTGACTTGGGTTCCGGCCATTGTTGCACCGCCTTGACCTTGGTCGCCTCCATCTCGACCCCCTGTGGTCCTATGCGATAGCCCAGAAATGCCATTTCCTTTTGATGAAACTCACATTTCTCTGCCTTTGCATAGAGCCCATATTCGCGCAGCCGACGAAGGACGGCGGTTACATGACGGACGTGCTCGGCATATGACCGCGAGTATACTAGGATATCATCCAAGTATACTATAACATAACGGTTTAACATATGGCGAAATACGTCATTCATGAACCCCTGAAACACCGCAGTTGTTGCGTTTACCAGTCCATACGCCATTACGTTGTATTGGTAATGCCCGGATATCGTGCTAAACGCAGTCTTCCATTCATCGCCCTTACGAACACGAACGAGATTGTAAGCGCCGCGGAGATCGAGTTTAGTAAAGATGGAAGCGCCTCGGAGTTGGTCGATAGCGGCCGGTACCAGGGGCAGTGTGTGCTTGTATTTTACTGTGATATGCCTTAGATAAGCAGTACATGGCCTAAGTCCCCCGCCTTTTTTTCCAACAAAAAAAAATCCTGCTGAAGCTGGGGACGTGGACCTGCTGATGAGCCCCTGCTGGAGAGCCTCACTCACGTAGTCCTCCATGGCACGGGTTTCCACCACGGACAATGGATAAATGCGCGAGCAGGGCGGTGTTTTCCCCGGCAGGAGCTCAATCGCGCAGTCCCACAGACGGTGGGGGGGAAGTTGTGCTGCTGCCCTAACGCTAAATACATCTTGAAATGTCTGGTACTCAGATGGCACTGTGACTGATATTTGGGCGCTTGGATTTCAATTGTTGTTGTTTGGACCATCAAAGCTGACGGTGTACAGTGTTTAGCGCATCTAGGAGCCCAGGATATGATGCGTGATTGCGCCCAATCGAAATTAGGATTGTGATAGCTGAGCCATGGGAGACCCAGCACGACGGACTGGTCTACCTGAGGCAGCACAAAAAATTTTTGCTCCTCGCTATGACCCGGGAAATTTAAACGTAGGGGCACGGAAATGAGTTCAAGGGGCGAATGTTTTAAATTTTGACCATCTAGAGCTTTAACTGGGATCGGGTATGGAAGCTTCGACACAGGAGCTCTTAGCGCGGAAAGGAGAGCAGATGAGATGAAGTTGCCAGCCAACCCGGAATTTATCAGGGGGAAAACAGAAACAGTGTGATTATTATAAGACAAACTCGCATGCAAACAGAAGGAGTGATGAGTGCGAGGAGGTGTGTGTGTGATTACATTTAACAGTGGACAATTGCTCACTCTGTGCGATCCCCCCCACAGTACAGACATAACCCCAACGATATTCTTCTTTGCCTCTCCTGGGCCAAGAGGCGGGAAGTGTTAACGTCCATCGGTTCCGGATGGTTCCCTTCGCGCGGTTCGCTGGGGGGTTTGCTGAGGCTATCGCGGCGGCTGTGATCGGATCTTCCCGCGGCGCCCCTTGTGGGGAGGTGCCTTCGTTGGTCACGGAGGTGCTGATCCAGCTTGATGGCCAGGTTGATGCAGTCGTCCAGTGACAGGCCGGTATCGCGACAGGACAGTTCTAATTGTATCTCGGGTTGCAGCCCGTCTCTGAACCTGGCCAACAAGCTCTTGTCACACCAGCCACTCTCCGCGGCTAGGATTCGAAACTTCACAGCATAATCCGCGATGGTTTGGTTACCCTGCTTCAGCCTCAGCAGCTGTTGCTACCCCGATTTCCCGTGATCTGGATGATCGAACACCGCGCGAAAGGCTTTGAGGAACTGGTCGTAATCCGCTGTAACAATCCCGCCGGCGCTCCACACCGCTGCCGCCCAGTCCATCGCTGGACCTGTGAGCTGCTGCGTGATGAAACTGATCTTCTTTCTTTCCGCTAGCTCAGGATAGTCTGCCTGGTAGAGCTCACAGGCCAGGAGGAACCGCTTACACCCTTCCGGATTCCCCGCATACCTTTCCGGGGGGCGGCACGTGGCGGGGAGTGTGTGGAGCGTGGCCGAGGAGATGGAGTGTGGGTCCACTTGAACGCGAGCAGTTCCACCTTGAGCGCCATGTCATTCACCGTTCGCGCCAAGCCGTCAATCTGCCCTTGCTGTCTCTTGATGTAGTCTAGCGTTGGGGTTGGGCACAGATGTTACAATGTGTAGACATGCACAAGCAAGAGTGCTGAATCATTATTTGTTAATTTTTTATTTTCATACAGTTAGTGCTCAGTATGATGTTTGTTATTTCTTACAATTTTTTTAATCAATCGCACAACATTGTTTATCCATTTCCATATCTGTTCAGGAGAGTTGAACGCCATCGCTCCTCTCATCTCGAATTTCTTTCTGTGCTCCTACGCTCTCATCAATTTCAGCTGCTTCCATGCTTCCATCACAAACTCACCAGGTGAGTATCCACCTCAGACACCTGCCGAACATTAACCCCATAAATGTTATGTAAAAGGTGTTATGTAAAAATATATCATGGTGCACTGTTTTAAGTACTGTACAAACGTCTGTGCACATGCAAATACAGTAAATGCTGTAGAGCATTAATTACTGTTTTCTGGCCTCAAAAAACTTTAAAGGCCAGAAAACAGTAATTAATTAATAATTTGGTGCAATGGCGGCACAGTGGCTTAGTAGTTAGTACTGTTGTTTTCCACCGCCAGGGTCCAGGTTTATTTCCTGCCTTGGGGTTCAAAGACATGCAGATTAGATTAATTGGGGATCCCAAATTGCCTAAAGTGTGTATATGTGGGTGTGCTATGTAATGGATTGGCACCCAGGGTGTAACCTGCCTCATGCTCTAAGTCTCCTGGAATAGGTTCCAGATCCCCTGTATACAGGATAAAGCGGTATAGACAATGAGTGAGTATTTGCTGCGACAATACCCTAGTGCAAGGTACAATTCCATTGCAGTTTTATAAGGAAACTAGCTACTAAGTTTTACTAAGCATCGTGCAGAACCAGCCACAGTTATCCTGAAGACGTTGTTGTGATAATGGAGGAAGAGTATAGTTATATAAAAGCTATAATGACTTGTTTCATTATGCAACCATATTGTCACTGCCACTTGCAGGATGGAGGCCATCTTTTAAATACTACAGTCGCTGGACTTCCCTGTTTGGCGCTGTAATCTCTGTGGTGCTGATGTTCCTGCTCACCTGGTGGGCTGCTCTTATCGCTTTCGGGATCATCTTCTTTTTATTAGGTTATGTTATGTACAAGAAGCCAAGTGAGTATCTCATGTTAATTCTTTTGAAGTCTTGATCAAAGGAATATCCATGAAAAAAGGCATTTTAAAAAGATGTCATGTACTGTAATAGTCATGCATTTCTTTCAGAGGTTAATTGGGGCTCGTCTGTCCAGGCTGGTACTTACAATATGGCTCTGTCCTATTCGGCCTCTCTTGCAACTGTAGATGATCATGTCAAGAATTTCAGGTAAGAGTGATGCAATAGTTGCCTTTGGACAGGATTTCTAAAGGGCAACATTAGCTGTGCTCTTATACAGTAGGTGGAAGCGTGGCATTCTCAAGGGTGGAAATTTGGGTTGAACACTGGGGGTTGAGATCTCCAGCCATGTATGGGGTGTCTGAGGACATGAGACATAACAGAACAGTGCCTGAAGTTACTTTTGTGTGCTTGAATAAACACAGAGGATGGGTTGGATGCAACCAGGTAGTGTTATTCTTTGCTTGACAATTGCTTGCTGTGGTAGCTCCGAGGCACTAAGGCACTAAGTTACTGATCGGAAAGGGCGGCGGTTCGGGCCCCAGCTCCAACAGGTTGCCATTGTTGGGCCCTTGAGCAAGGCCCTTAACCCTATCTGCTCCAGGGGCGCTGTACCATGGCTGACCCTGCGCTCTGACCCCAGCTACGCTGAGATATGCGAAGAAAGAATGTCACTGTGCAGTAATGTGTATGTGATAAATACATAAATAAAGGGCTAAAACTAAAACATTGAATCCAGAAAGCCAACCACTTTTTATAAAAGTTAATACTTTTATTTAATAACTACAGTATTATATTTGTGGGGTTTTGATTGAGAAAGGGTTTACAAACCCCCATTCCTGTGTAAATTAGGCCTATGGGCATACTTAGATCCTAACACCATATCAAAGGGTGTCTTCAACTCAATCAGGAAGGTGAAGAGCATGCCACCATGTGACACAACTGCTGATTGATGGCTGTCAATTAAAAAGTGTCAAATATGAGTCATTTCCGCTACTTACAGTAATTTGGGAGGAAAATCTGAAAAAACATAAAAGCTCTGTAAAACTCCTTCATTGTGTCAAATTTTTTTAAATGTTATTTATCTTTCTCTTTCCTTCAGACCTCAGTGTTTGGTTTTAACTGGTCCTCCAAACTTGCGTCCTGGCCTGGTTGACTTTGTGGGCTCTTTCACAAAGAACGTCAGTCTGATGATCTGTGGAAACATTCTCATGGTGAGATCGAAGACTCTACTCTGGTTTTTAAAAATGGATTTACTCAAAGCCATCTGTGGCCAGGATCCAAGGGAGCACAAAATAAAACATTTGCTCTTTTCCCTGCCAATCACAGTTATATTAGTCACATACAGGCATATGTGAACCCATGTTTAAGAGAGAGGGAAGATAATACTTTGCTTTGAATATCTTAGCCTTGTGAAGCAGCACAAACAGAAGTTTGGAAAAATGGTTGACTGGCTTCATATGTCTTGGAGGAAGTACATTATCCTTTTCTTTTTTCAGGTGGTTTCTACATCTGGCAGGTGATATCTAACCAAATTAGGACCAGCATTTAAAAATGTTTTGGAATGTTTTGGTGCGGCACGGTGGCTTAGTGGTTGGCAATGTCGCTTTGCACTGGGTTCGATTCCGCATCAAGGTCTGTGTGCATGGGATTTGCATTTTCTCCCAGTACTTGATGGGTTTCCCCCCCCAGTCCAAAGACATGCAGATTAGGCTAATTGGCGTTTTTCCCAAATTGCCTGTAGAGTGTGAATGTGAACGTTGACCGGAGATCCTACCACGGTGGTACAAAATAGGAATAAATACAACGGTCGCCACTGGACTTTAGAGGTTTCTAGGAGGATGGAGATAGAAATCTCCTGTAGTTTGCAAGTGAGTGTGTGTGTATATGTACAGTATGTGTGCCATGCGAAGGATTTCCCTCCGCCTCGTGCCCTAAGTCGTCTGGGATAGGCTCCAGGCCCCTCGCGACCCTGTACACAAAATAAAGCAGTATAGACAGTAAGTAAGTAAATGTTTTGATCATTTGTTTGTTTGTTTGTTTGTTTTTGTCTGCAGGATGAGAATAATTCTGTAAAATCCCAACCCAGTACCGACAGATTAGTAAAATGGCTGAACAGTAGGAAGGTCCGTGCCTTCTACACTCCTTTAAAGGGAAATAGTTTGAGAGAGGGAACTCAGCATCTCTTGCAGGTAAGCCAACTTTACGAATTAAAAAAAAAAAATTATTGCTATTTTTTTATTCCAATTTTATTTATATCCATTTAAAGGCATCTGGTTTGGGAAAACTCAAGCCTAACATACTGGTCATGGGATTCAAGAATAACTGGAAGGAGTGCAGTCCTTATCACTTAGAAGATTATGTGAACACCATATAGTAAGTACAAACAGCAATACCCTATCCATTTATTTTATAATTATAATAATAATAATAATAATAATAATATAAGTTGTAGTATTTGATGTAACCAAAATGCATTTCTTCCCAGTGATACATTTGATTCCAACTATGGAGTATGTATTCTGAGAATGATGGATGGACTTGACATTGAAGAAGAGTTAGAGTCTGAAGGTAACTGTTTTTTTGTTGTTGTTGTTGTTTTAACAAGATTGGTGAACACTGTGGCTTAGTTGTTAGTACTGTCACCTTGCATGTACAGGGTCCAGGTTCGAATCCCACCTCTGTGTGCATGGTGGAGTTTGCACGTCCACAGTCCAAAGTCATGCAGGTTATATTAATTGGTGTTCTCAAATTGCCCGTAGTGTGTGTGTGTGTGTGTGTGTGTGCCCTGCAATGGATTGGCACCCAGTCCAAGGTGTACCCCGCCTCGTGCTCTAAGTCTCCTGGGATAGGCTCCAGCCCATCCCGCCCTGAAAGGATGAACAATGACTACTCTGTTTATCTTATAGAAAACCACGCATTTGAGGCTGACGAGAACATCGATTCAGATCAGAGCAAGAACTCAGACAAAGAATCAGGTAAAAATCCTTCAAAATTGATGCAAAAACAGAAACTTTAATTAAGTTTTACACAGCCAAACAGCAAAACCCAAACATAAAGCCCAATATTCTGTAGGTTGTATTATTACAACAATATTCTGTTGGGTGTACCTTCTGATACCTTTCTATTGTGGCCTATATACATTTTCCCCAGCGATTTGTGCCGCATTGGCTTTTCTCTGCGCTGGCCTTAGGTCCCTACAGGCATACTGTAGATGAGGCTTAGTTGCCCATGATCTTGTCATAAGTTTACTGGTATATAATATGAATCTAAATTTATATAAATGAATATAATAATGAATATCATTATTGAATAATGATATTCATTATTATCATTGTGGTGGATTTGAGTGTTATGGCTGATAGGTGTATATGTTTCACTTTAATTGACTATTTTTCTAGGCAAAACTACTTTTGGAATTTCATGACCTGAACGATGCCATCATTCTCTCATAATTCTGCTTACACAAATTTCTCTTTGCTTTGCCTCAGATGACAAAAAATCAAACCACGTGATCAACAATGATATTAGAACAGTTTTTCAGACTAAACAGGGACATAAGACCATAGATGTGTACTGGATCTCTGATGATGGAGGTAAGTTATTATTGATAAATCAAACATGATATTAAATGTAGCAGCATGAATAATAGTTTTTTGAAGAGCTGTAAAATGTTAACTGGCAGCATGGTGACCTCGCATCTCTATGGTCGAATGTTCGAATCCCACCTTTGGGTCTTGTGTGAGTAGAGTTTGCATGTTCTACCCATGCTTGGTGGATTTCCTCTGGGTACTTGGGTTTTCACCCAGAGACCAAAGACATGCCGAGTGGATTAATAATCATTTCCAAATTGCTTGTAGTGTGTGAGCTTATGCCATATGTTGGATTGGCACCAGTCCATGGTGTACTCTACCTTGTTCACCGAGTTCCCTTGAATGGGCTCCAGGCTTCACATGTCCCTAAATAGGCTAGGCAGTATAGCGAATGAGTGATTTGGTATTTGCCAGATTGTTATGCAGTGATCGGTTATCAATACATTTATCCATGACTTTTTACTCAGGTCTGACTCTGTTGGTGCCATATCTGTTAACTAGAAGGAAGCGCTGGAGGAAAAGCAAAGTTCGTGTTTTTGTCATTGGGGAGCTGCACACCATGGAGCATGAGCGCAAAGAGTATACTTTTGTTTATTGTGGAATATTCATTTACCGTCATAGGAAGATTTATAAGAAACTTACATTTGTCATATCCATTAACGAATCTGTTCTCAGGATGATAACATTACTACGAAGATTTCGCTTGGATGTCCATGATGTCATTGTAATGACTGACACTGAAAAGTCGCCTTCCTCCAAAAGGTATGTTTTATTTCAACAGGCTTAAATGTATACTTTACAGAGTCATCAATTAACATTTAATCATTTCATATGTCAAAAAATTATCCGCACTCCGGTTATATTAAAACGCGCATTTCCGTCTCCCTAGTCACTGCTGTGCAAGTGTGAATGTTCTACATCATTTTATTTGTAACGGCAGTGTGCGCAAAAGTTGATTCACCACTTGTGATTTGCTTGAAATAAGAGCAGCGTGCAGTGATTTGTTTTTTATGGTGTAAGGGTGTACCTGGTGCTGAAACAACTCACAGAAAAGTATTTAGATATGTGCAAACTAAATTTGGACTAATATTCTAAAGTTTCTTAAAGTTTCTTATTCTGTAGGTTCACCTTGTGATACCTTTCTATTGTGGCCAATATAAATTTTTTTCCAGCAATTTGTGCCGCATTGGCTTTTCTCCACGCTGGCCTTTGGTCCCTACAAGCATAGATGAGCCTTAGTTGCCCATGATCTTGTCCTGAGAGTAAATGTCAAAGTGTGAACCGGAAACATCATCAATCGCCGACCAAGAAAAAGTTCAAAAGTCGACCATCATTCTTAAGGGCCAGTATTGGAACAGTATCAGGAAAAAGATCCATCAATCAACAGTGCTTGTTGCAGTGAGATGCTTTTTGAAGAGAAGACTAAACTTCAGATTAAACGTAGATGACTGCTATCCAAGGGCAGTGTGGTGGGGCAGTGGTGGCTCAGTCGGTTAAGGCTGTGGGTTACTGGGTTACTGATCGGAAGGTCGGGGGTTCGAACCCCAGCATCGCCAAGTTGCCACTGTTGCGCCCTTGAGCAAGGCCCTTAACCCTATCTGCTCCAGGGGCGCTGTAAGCTGGCTGACCCTGCGCTCTGAACCCAGTTTCCTAATTGGGATATGTGAAGAAGACATTTTGCTGTGCTGTAAAAAGTACATGTGACAAATAATTGAATATTCTTCTTCTATTCTTCTTCATGATCTTGCATGACGATGCACGTCCGCACACTCCTTCCCACACTTTGACCCTCTGCAAAAACTCCCTATAGTCTTGATCTTCTTCTATCAGACCCTGGTCCCCTGAAAGCAGCCCTATGAAGACGAAGATTCAATCCTGATGAAGCAGTGAAGACAGCAGTGCATTTGTGGCTCGCAGTTCAGCCTAAAACATTCTTTAATGAGGGAATGAGCAAAGTACTGTATATTGAAAAGCAAGGATGATGATGTACAGTAAAAATGACGTAGAGTGTATTTGTCCTTTCTAAAGCTACTTAAAATAAATTCTACAGCCAAAGTGCGGACAATTTTTAAATTCACCCTCGTAGACTGCATGCATGGAAATCAATGTTCGGCGATAATTAATGTTCATATTTACATTATTTTATTTCTGCAGCTTGAAGCGATTTGAGGATTCTGTGGCCTTGTTCAGGGTCCAGGAGGAGCAGCAGAGAGAGGTGTCAGAACAGCAACAAAAGACATCTTGTCCATGGAAAGTTTCAGATAAACAGATGGAGGCATTCAGGCTTAAGGTGTGTCTGAGACTGAGACAGATACAGAAAAGCATTGTTGGGAATTATCTACATTTTAAAACCTTTAAGAAACCTTCCATAAATGCAACAAATCCAGTATTATATAGGGGAATGTATATACTACACACTATTGATTCACCAACAGTGTGACTAAGTTGTGAAGATCACTAGGGTTGTAAGAATGCATGGTGTGTAATAATTTAGAAATGTGCATTGTGTATCCTATTAATTATGCATCTAATGCAGTTCTACTGTCAGAACACCAGAGTCTCAACTTGTGGAACCTGTGTAGTTATAGAGCATGGACTGGGTCTGATAGCTCTGGCTCACAATGACACAATAACACGTTACATAACATTGTAACCTAACAATGTTATAATGTGTTATAAATAGCTCTTCAGTAGCTGGGAAAGGACACAAGCCGTGCATCACTGTGATGATTTTCTCTGATTTCGAACCTCTGTTTTCAAATAAAACAACAGCTTAGACATTCCTACAGAGCTCATTATTTTTCAACATCATTTTCCCCCAATAATCAATAGATAATTGAATTTAATCTAATTGATTAACTGAATACAATCAAATTATGACCTTAGTGTATCGTTATACAAAAAAGTCTAGGAGGTAAAGATGTTTCGGGCATGCATTAGCTCAACTCTCTGAAAAATGATTTCCAGCACTGCAGAGGAGCATCACCCCTTAAGGAAATTTGTTTACTTATTAGTTATTGTTGAATAATGGCTTATTACTTTTTTGTCTTTTAGTCAGAGAGAATGGTGAGACTGAATGAGATCATTAAGAGGAATTCCAAAAATGCTGCACTCATCTTGGTGTGAGTATTGACCCCAGTTCATAACATTAATCCATTTTATTAGGAACACCTTTTACACTGTACGCTTCAAGTAATGTTCACATCAGACATAATGGTAAAGAATGCGATCTCTGTGACTTCAATTGTGGTGGTGTTGTTGGCACCAGATGGGCTGAGAATTTAAGAAACTGCAAGTTATGCAATATACAAATGCATAATTAAAAAAAAAAATCAATAAACAGGTAGAAATATCTTGTTGATGAAAGAGATGACAATGGCCAGATTGGATTGAGCTGACAGAATGTTTATAAGTAATTCAAATCAGCACTTTTACAACCACATCTGGTTGCATTCCATTGAGCCAAAAACAAGAATCTCGCCATACATACACTACCGCCTTAAAAATTTCACCTTAACTGAAATTTTGCGAGAAAAAAGCTAAGCATTTTCAGTTTACGAGTGATCGAACCAAGCCAAAGTGATCAAAACTTGTTTGCGTCAGTCAAGCGAAGTGAGTTACATATTTATGCATTTTGTGCAAAATTTAGTAAAGACATACTGTAGCACCATGGATCCCAAGAATGTTAGCAAGGACGGTTGCAAGAAGAAAACTGAGCCGCTTTCAGTTCCGTTTTTAAGCAGCCGTTGCCAGGAATCATAATTTAGTGAAATTTAATGTCTATTTAGTTCATATTTTACTTCATTTACATGTCTTTTTCTAAATATTTTGATCGTTGTTATATGCAGGAATATAATTATAGTGTTGGAAATTGGTAATATTCGTAATATTTACATTATTTCCTATGAGAAAATGTTTTTCGCAGTACGAACTTTTGCCTTAAGAACTCGCTTCCCGAATGGATTAAATTTGTATGCCGAGGTACTGCTGTATCTTTAGGGGACATTTTACTCAAGTAAACGTGAAAGCCTTCATTTACACTTCTACAGTACTTGAGTAAAAGTACAAAATACTCAAAATCACTTAAGTATAAACAAAGTGTGGATTTTGTCATAGTTAAAAAGAGTCTCTCTCTCTCTTACCGTTTCTGTCTACAACCAACTTTGTTTCTGATTTTAAACACCTGCTACATGATTGAGCATTTCACGGAGGGAAGGCAAATCACACAATTATATATACTGTAATAGTCAGCATGTGGTGATATAAACACTTGCGTTCTCAATATAGAACGCAACACCATGCAGAAATGTATTGAAGTAAAAAGTACATATATTTGTTTCAGGATGATTTAGCAAAAGTAAAAAGTATCTAGTTCAAGTTAGGTACAATAAGGAAGTAAATGTAATTAGCACAGACTCATCAAACAAGAGAGTTAAAGACTGGAAAAGATTTGGACCAGATTATTTTTCCTTCTAATATTCAACTGTGCCCATGTTAGCCTCTTCCTGCCTGGCAGGAGTGGAACGCAACATCCCTTTCTGGAAACCTCAAAATGTTTTGTGCATGTTGAGATACTTTTCTGCACCACAGTTCAAGATCAAGAAGAGAAAAGTTATTTATATCCTTCGAATCAATTTGACCCAATCAATTTTACTCTGATGTCTCTTATGAAGGCATTTCAAAGTCACAGAGATTACATTTTTCCCCATTCTGATGTTTGATGTGAATGTTAACTCGAGCTTTTGAACATTCATGTGTACAGATGTTCCTAATAAGATGAATGGTGAATTACTATTCTAAGGCATTTTTAGCATATACGTAATCAAACAATGTAATTTCTATTGCACTTAGCTTCATGTGATTATTAATAATGTGTTCATTTCTCCTACATTAAACACATTGTTAACAAACATAACTGACCAGAAAAGCATAATACACTTCTACTGGGCTGGGTACTAATGCTTAATGTGTTTTCGTGTCGCAGTTCATTACCTGTCCCTCAGTGCAACTGCCCTAGTTCTCTCTATATGGCCTGGCTGGACACACTGAGCTTTGGACTTCACTGCCCCGTCCTGTTTATACGAGGGAATCAGAAAAATGTACTCACGTTCTACTGCCAGTAACACACCTACAAACAGTTAACAATGATGGATCAAACTATGCAAATCTCCAGACAATATCTTCCATCTGAGCATCTTCTCTTACACACATTGAGCATATTTCCAAAGAAAGCTTTGAGCAACTGATGGTTTAACTCTGTGGGCGCTTTTAGAGTATAAAAGTGGATAGCCATTTTGGATGGATAAAAGTTTAGATGGAGAATTTCTTTATTTAATTAGAAAAGATTTTATGGCAGGCAGCTAATATTAGTTAGATCTTATTTTAACCTAATGCACTTGTGCACTTATTCAGGATAATATATTTTATTTACACTAATTAAAATAACACGTGTCTTAAACATAAATTTTTCAATGTCCTTTAAAAAAAAAAAAAAGCTTTGTTGCATCAAATAATAAGCGCATTCGTGTCTAACCGGGACATTATGAATGTCCCCAAAAACGGTTGACATTTACAGCAGACTCATGTTCTCATGAATGTTCAGCGTCTGAAGTGGAACGTCTGATTGTTGGAAAATGACAGATCGCCAACTTGAGGAAGAGATGTATCCGTCTGTGAGAACTGTACACGCAATCATTGGACAATGGAAACCACTTGCACCACTTGTTATTGTATTCAGACTTGAAGCAGGCAGTTCCTACAATGGCTCCAGCGTACTGAGAAAATTTTCTACCTTGATGGTATCCCAAGCACTAGTGAAACGTTGGGATAAGTGCATTAGTGTAGCAGTGGATTATATAGAGAAATAAAGGAAGTTTTTCTCTTATAACTGTTTTGTTTTATTCTGCGCAATCAAAAGTCCCAGTTTGACTTGAACACACCTCATATTTAAAGAAATGTTGCTTCAGGTCAAGAACTTTGTTCATATCATAAATAAAAGAAACTATAGGAAAAGACCTTTGTTTCGCGGTTGTTAAACAGTCTAGTTAAATTATTTCAGAAAATTCCAGGGTTTTACATGGCATTCTGCAAGCGAAGTTCTGTGTTTGTGACTAAAGTAAATTAAATAACTACAAACATCTCATAATGCATACAAATTTCCCAAGATTACAATCACTAATTTTTCAGTCAAATATCCAGTTTCGGTGAGCCTATGCCTGTTATGCTTGTTTTTGGTTGACAGGAGTACCTGATGTATCCCCTTAGAGTTTGACATATTGTGCAATAACTCTATTATTATTCTATCAGCACTGTGGTGCTGCCATATGTTTGGATAACTGCATTAGTGATGCGCGGGTCGGGTATTTTTCCAACCCATGGGTCCCGCTTTTATGAAATTATTTGGCCCGCCCCAGCCCCCCCCCGCTGTATCTATTTTTACAACCCGCCCCGCCACCATTAAATTATGTAAATT
>JAQMYL010000013.1:9343598-9357773 GCA_030014365.1 Clarias pachynema | reverse complement strand
GGGTCAATGTACATGGCCGGGCTGCTATAGCCAAACCTTTGGTCACTTGTGCCAATGCCAAACGTCAGTTTCAATGGGGCCAGCAGCGAAAATCTTGGGTTGTGGACAATGTGAAACATGTATTGTTCTCTGATGAGACCCATCCTCATTTGGGTGATAACGGATAGCAGGAATTTTGTTAGGAGACTGGAAGTTCGATATAACAGATAATGTGTTCAAGTTAATATGGAGTTCAGGTTTGATTATGGTTTATAACTATGATTTATACATACTTTCTCACTTTTTTCAAACTCATTTCCATAATAATAATTATTATCATAATTTTATTTTGGAACAATGACTGTTATTAAAAACACTATATAATAATATATAATATAATAATAATATATCATTAAAAAAAAATTCTAGCTGACAAGCTACGTAAGAGTCACATTGTTAGTGTGTGAATGTGGCTATTGTTTAGGTCATGTGTTGTAACTAAGGCGTGAATAAGGTTGCAATTAGCATGATGATGAAAATCATTTGGTAACTTGTAAGTGTTTCTAAGGCTGCAATGCGCTCTAGCCTGTCCCAAAAGATTTGAATTGTAGTATTATATGTATGCATGCATGTGCGTGTGTGTGTGTGTGTGTGTGTATGCATGTGTTTTTTTTTTTTTTTTTTACATGTAAATGTAAATAAAATTTAAAAAGTCTCTCTCTCTTTTTAGACGTCTTCCTTTATCCCTCAGCTGTGATGTATATTTAATGACTTCAGTGTTTTAGAAAAGTCTCTAAAGGATGAATACAAAAGAGAACGGATGTATGTAGGTGTGTAGTTAAATGAACTGCAGAGATTTTTTTGTTTATTAGATAGAACATCTTTAAAGTTTAAGCTAGCGTTTGTAACTTAGCCACCTCGCAGTTTAAAAACTAACCCTGTCTGTTTATTACTACAGGCTGTTTCCAGTGAGCCTGGGTTAAACTTTATATCCGTCAAGGGCCCTGAGCTACTGAATACGGTGAGTTCTACAGGCCTCTATGGATTAGGAAGCATGCTGTTTAAATGACTTATCATAATCATCATCCTGTCCGAATGCTTGATATTGGTTTAAATGAAAGGTGATTTTTTTTGGTATGATGCTGTATCACTCCGCTTAATGATCAAGCTTCACAAATCCGACATAGTGCTGAATAACAATAATAATAAATAAAAATAAATAATAATAGTAATATGAGGTGGTATCAAAAGGTTTCATGGCAGCACACATAGTCATAGGGAGCGCCGACCTTCATAAGTCAGTGTGCTAAAAGACATCGTCCTTCATACATGTTGAGCTGTGCAGTTGGGGCTATTCTGAGCATGTGCATTACCAGGCCTGCAATTTCATCATTAGAAAAATGAGCGAACTAGAGATTCTTCATGGAAATGGAGTCTTCTTCAAAAGCTGACGATGGAAGACCTATAACAAGCTCAACCCTCGAAAATGTCGGAAACTTCGGCAACTTGTACATGATGATCGTCAGAGAACAATCCACAACATTGCTGCCATTGTCGGTGTGTCATTCAGAACAGTCCAGGCAATCCTCACATGTGATTTGAACATGCGCTGTGTTCCTGCCAAGTTCTTCCCCAGTCTGCTGACCCAGGAACAGAAGGAACATTGTATCAAAGTCTGGAAAGAACTTCATCGGCGTGCCTTGGATGATCCGTCCTTCTTGTCGAGGATCATTGCTGTTGACGAAATCTGGGTGTAGGTGTACTACCCTGAAAGTAAGCAACAGTCTTTGCAGTGGAAGAGCCCATCATCTCCATGACCGGAAGATGTGTGCTTCGTGAATTCGTCCCCCGGGGACAAACCGTCAACATACTGCCAGGTTTTAAGGCCTCTGAGGTACATGTAGGACATACGGCACAAGCAACCGGATCTGTGGCATGTGATTCTTGAAGCTTTTTGATACCCCCTCGTAATACAAGAAGAGCATTAACAGTAAGGATAACAATGCGGGGTGGGATGGCTTTGACAAGAATAGGTACATCGTCCATATCTCTCCGGTGGTTTTCACATATCTTGTGTCGATGCTGCTGTGTGCCCTTCCTTAAGACTCTCTGTAACTGACAAAGCAAGACATACAGCATAGTAACCATAATAGGATATTTGTCATTTAATAAGACCTTTTGGTCATTTCTCTATTTCATAATATTTCATAAAGCAGTGTGTTATCCTATAGAGGTTAGTTGTATTGTGTCTGTTTTTTAATTAAATTTTTAACACTGTGTCCCCTTTTTTTGCGTGTGCATACAGTATCATTTGTCCAGGAAAAAAATCTGGACTTCTTGGAACCTATACACGAGGCATAAAGCATATTGTTATGCTTTAAAAACATATGCTTACATATGTGTTAGACATATATGCATAAAGCATGCAAAGTCCATTTGGATGGGACTTTTGAGTGTGTTCAGAGTGTGTGCTGTAATGAGACCTTTTCTTTCCTGATCTATTATTCACCGTATGGAGCATGGACGATTTTGTTACTGCATGCAAGAGATCTTTCCTGATCGTTGTGCTGATAGAGTTGTGCTGTCATGGCAGGTCACAGTGCACAAGCTTATCAGTCTCTGTTGCTTATCACATACGGGCTCGAAAGTCTCTGTTTTAATCCTCAGCACAGGTCTGACCCGTTTCCTCGTGTAAGACATCAATATAATATACAATATAATATACATTATATACATGAAAAGTAGCTAGGCATAATAAATTGGTAATAAAGTCCATATTTCTAATAGATATTGCATATGTAAGTTATTACATAGGAAAATGAAAGCAAATCTATAAATTTCTAAAACCATTATTGCGTAGGTAATTTGGTGAAAGTGAACAGGCAGTTTGCCATATATTCCAGACTCTGCCCCCTGTTTGATATTTTTTGATGAGTTTGATGCCCTTTGTCCGCGATGGTCTGGTCATGAGGTAATAAGGGCTATAAACTGTAATGCCACATACATCTGCATTCTCACTGTTTAGTATAAATGTTATTCCTGTATGGGTTTTGCCTTTCCCGATCTTTATTTCTAGATTTATTATACAGCTTGTTTTGTTTGAATTCACATTTTTCAGAAATATTGGAACATGTGACAAAGGATTATTTTTTTCCTTTTTTGCCCATGTAATAGCTATAAATGTTTACAAGTTGTTGCATTAGTTATTAAAATAGACGGATCAGAGAGCCGTCTACAGTGCATCAAAAAAAAAAAAAGTCATGGAAACGTTATATAATTCAAAATGTAAAGTGTTTTTGCTTGCTTTCATTTCAATGATTTCTGCATATAGTCAATGAAAAAAACATTATTTCATTTTCAAATATTAGAATATTATTATTTATTTTTGAGTTTGAAAAAGTGACTATTCGTATAACATAAATAGTGTGTGTCTGTTGGTATAGTTCAGTACATGCATGGGTCAGATTACTTTTTCCCGAATACGATCATCGACACCCTCCACATGGAGGATAAGCCACAGAAGGTAATTGTTGAAATTGTTGGATGTTCTCAGAGTGGCGTATTTAAACATATTCATGGAAAGCTGCCTAGAAGGGAAAAGGTGTACAAGCAAATAGGACGACTTTACCCTTTAGAACATTGTCAAGCAAAATCGATTCAAGAAATTGGGAGAGCTTCAGGCATGAAGTGAGGCTGGAGTCAGTGCATCAAGAGCCACCACCTACAGATGTTTTTATAAAATAGGCTACAAATGTTGCATTACTAGTATCAAGCCACAGCGGAACCTAAACCAGAGGTGAAATATAGAGGCTTATTTATGTGGAAGTAGGCAGATAATTCTTTCCTTTGAGTGTGTAAAACTGCCCTGTGATCAGCATGTTCAGCAAAGATGGCTGGCTTCACGTGTCTCGTAGGAAGCACGTGTAACCATTCATTCTTCATAGGTGATAAGGTGCGAGGGTAGGGTGGGAATTGGCAGGTGAACCGACTGTGGTGTAAACAGGTGCACAGTGACAGTGTGTAAATATCAGCAGATGGTATGTCGCGTGTAACAAATTGTTCCAGTGCATACATCCTCAGTCAGGCCGCATGCAAATTTCCGAATGAAACCACAGCATTGTCCCTGCTCAAATAACTTCCGTCAGCCAGCAAGCAGGGCGTAAATAAAGGCTTACTCCCCCCTCAAATGTTAAACAGGTTTAAGTATCTTTCAAATCAGAAGGAAGTGTGTAAGACAAGAAAAGATCAGGTTAGACCTCATCCTGATGTAGTGATCTGCAGAAAATATGAGGCACGACCTTGAGGCAGTAAAAAGGAGAAGATGTTTCACTTGGAGGTGATGAACAGATAGTTTGTTATATTATTATTTTCCTGGTTTTAGAAAGATAAACTGTTTTTAAGACGACTGTATGTCTAAGCTTTAAAGTAAATTCTTCATTTCTTCTGTGTAGCAATGTGACTACACAAAAGAACTGTGCTGGATCTGGTTCAAATCTCATTGATCCAGTGGTGCTTCAACTGGGCCGTTTGGACCAAACAGTGTTCGTGGGTTTTCCTCCACCAGAAGACAGATTGCTCACTATTACCAAGGTGAATTTATTTGTTTAACATGATCGCTGCAATAACCAACTTGTACACAACAGTAAAATGACTTGAATTCCAAGCAAGTTGTAAATAATTTGTCAAATTGCCCCAGGGAGGAACTAAGCCTCATCTGGAGTTGAAGGTGAACTTGGAGGAAATTGCTCATGATGAACGGTGTGACTTTTCAGAGTGTTACAAAACATAAAGCTTAAATCTGTGCTATAACGGATGAGGTAGTTTACTATATATGATTTGATTTTTAATTCAAAATAAAACTGCTCGAGTTACTAAATGTAAAATGTTTCTTGCTTCTGTATATCAAGGAACTTCCTCTGCATGTTAGTTGTTTTTATTACAGCTGTAAAGTTTTATTGGTCAAATTATTGTGACTTGATTTTTTACTGGCATTTCCTGATGTAATATGGTATTTTATTGGTGTAATTGTTTATATTGTCTGAATGCTTTAAGAGCTCACCTCTCCTCTCAGACAGCTCTTGAGCACACCGCTACAATGCTACACACTTCTGGTTGCCACCTTCATTGAGGTAAAGTAAGGGACAATCCTCAGAACTAGATTTAATTGGGGAAAAAAAACAAAATTCAACAATTTAATCCCTTCTAAAAATGAGTAAAACAGTTTTTCACCCTCCCCTATACAATGTAGACATTTGGGTTTCACACCAAAATATAAATGAGACAATAGCTAGGACATCTCGGTGCAGTCACCAACTTGTCACGACCAAGGCAGATCACCTTATTTTCACATGAGCAGACACTCTTAATATACAATAAGAACACTTATTATTTGGTTGCATATCCCTTGCACTCAATGATGGCATTATGCCAGAGATTCACTGATATCACCATTCTTCTAACAATCTTTTTTTGTGTGGTTTTTCTAGGCTTGTACTACAGATTCTTTCAGTTTCTATGTTTTGGGGGTTCTGGTTTGGATCCTCCTAATTAGACTGAATGCATTTCTCATTAAACTGGCAGATGATGTTTCTGCTAGCATCTTGAGTTACATCATCAGTTGGTGAGCCGTAAACTCAAACCACGAAATTACTTCTATCACGCTTGACCGAAGATAGTGTATATATTGAATCTCACGCAGATCCACACATCAGTGTTTCAATCATTTTTGTAAGGTTAATTCTTATTCCAGAATTGGCTCTTGGCCCATCTCTGTATTTCTTTATAGATTATGGCAATCTTATGGCTTGCAATACCTTCACTCCTTCCATTTGAAGAATGTTGGTGATGTCAGTGACTATTGTTTTGGTTTTTCTTCACAGTCCTTATAATAGCTTCTGTTGTCGTTTTCCTTGTCCAACCTGTTTGATGGCTGGATGTTGATATACCAAGAGTTTCTTTTTGCAGGTCATTCTAAAATATTGTCTTGGCCTTAGCTTCAGAATGGTTTGCTTTCTCCCATAGACAGCTGTCTGGTCTTCTTTTGATTAATAGGAATAGGAATGAATAGGAAGTGGCATCCCATTCCGGGTGTGTTTCCCACCATACCATCAGTTTTCACCGACTAATGAATATTAATAACAATTTACTATATAAAAACAAATTCATTGCTAATAAGTTTTGTGTACAATTGTGAATTGACTTTGATAATCTGCTTAAAAAAAATACAAGATTTTATGGATTTGTTTATCTGGATTGTGTTTTGAATCTCTAATTTGAATTTCAAATTGTAAGCACAATTTTTTTTTGCATATTTATCTTAAATGATTCGGATCATCAAACAAATTTTGTAATTACACAGGAATAACTCACGTAAATACAAAATGCAGTTTTTAAATGATGATTTCATTTAATAAAGGAAAACACTGTCCATAAATGATGAATGAACTGTGATTGTCCACATTTTTTGGAAAGTTAAGTTAATTTTCACTTGCCACACCCACCCAGGCCTAATTACTCCCAGACTTGTTGAATCAAGAAATCACCTAAATATAACCTGTTTGACACTGTGAAGCAAATTAAACGATTTCACATCATGCTGCGATTTAAAGAAATTGAAGAACAGATGTGAAACTGTTCTTGTTGGTTTGGAAAGCTTTTTCTCTTAATAAATAAAATCATAATTTAAAAACTGCATTTTGTAGGCAATGTATATTTCATATATTATGCAAATCAGCTCATAACACTGGATGGCAGCCATCCTTCCATCTCCAGTCGACCTATGCAAATGGCGCTTCCATTTAAAACAGAGGTTTTGCATCATGTTCCTTTAAACAAACAAGAAGAATGAATATTTCATGACCTGTAAAAGCAATCAGCTAAAAGTTTGAAAATCGTATCTTCATTTTCTCGGCCGTATTAAATTTAATTAACTTAAATTTTATTTGTATAGCGCTTTTAACAATTGACATTGTCACAAAGCAGCTTTACACAATCAAAAGAATGATTTAAGTTTGTATGAAATGTGAATCAAAATGATAAGATTGTCCCTGATGAGCAAGCTATGGACCCAAGAGGACGATGGCGACAGTGGCAAGGAAAAACTCCCTGAGAGGGAGAAACCTTGAGAAGAACCAAACTCATCAGGAAGCCCATCCTCATTTGGGTGATAACGGATAGCAGGGATTGATCTGCAGTCATACTGTGTGTTAAACAGCTGGAAGTTCAGTATAACAGGAGATGTGTTTAAGTTAATATGGAGCAGTTTGTTATTGGAGGCTCAAGTAGACTGTAGGAAACTTCAGTCCTGAACTATTGAGCGACTGCAGTCACACGCCGTCAGAGAACAGCTGTCAGCATCAATCGAGGACAAGACCGTCTTCATGGAAAAGTGGTACCGTCCCCAGTCACCACACGCATCCCAGGCAGACCACACGGGGCGCATCCATGTGACGTGATCTCCAATCAGAAGCGGGACATCAGGAAAGGTCAAACATGTCCAGAGGGCAGAGGGGGGTCTGAATCACTGGCAGCTCAGGAGCAACATGTACAGCTCAACAGAGAGACAAGTAGAGTCTTTGTGCTTCTCTTTATTTTGCTCAGTTTAGTTGAATGAACACGATGGGTTCCTGATTCTGTAGATCAGATTTCTACTGAAAGTATATTAATGTCAACCAGATTGCGTTTCAGTTGATGTTGGTAGTCCAGCATGTAGCTGGATGGGGAAGCATATTAGGTCCTGGTCAATGGGTAAGGAAATGGTGAAACAGTAACTATAATATGTTGAGATGCTCTGGCACCAACTGGAGATTGGATGAGTGGATCAGAGTGTCTCCAAAATGCCAGGGGTGTTTCTGGTACACAAACCAAATGGCGTCCAAGGAAGGATAGTCAGTGAACCGGTGACAGATTCACGGGCTGCCAAGTTAATTAGACTTGTCTCATGACTGCACAGTTCTGTCCTTGGGTGCATGTTGATCATTGGTATTGTTTCTTTGATGCAGGGCACACCTCCGGCTCTGTTAATATGCGTCTGCCTGCTGACATATGCGTCAGCAGGCAGAATTTTGAAGAGGCTTTCAAGAAGGTGCGTCCATCTGCGTCCATAAAGGCGAGCGCACTTAACGCGATACAAGAGCTTTAGAGCCGGCCATACTGATCTCTTTAATATACTGCTTTTGTGAGACCTGAGAAGTAATTCTCTTTTCACATACTAAAAAGCAAGCAGGAGAATTTAAGGATGAATTTAATTCCATTCATACCTAGAGCAACGTTTATGCTTCATCTGCTAGGCATGTTTATTCAGCATTAGGGTCACACCTGTAACCCAGAATCGGGTCAGAGGAGCTAATTATTCCTCTAGGGGCCTTTTAGCTTCAGAATGGGATGTACCCAGGTGCATGTGAAGTGCACACCCAGAACTCTTTTCAAACAAGATGCTTGTCAAGTGCGAAATGAACCAGTTTGTCCAGTTCCCAGGAGTGCAAGCTGCTAAAACATTCTCTCTTATAGCAACATTTCCCACACTGCCATTGCTGAATGATTAGTGTACTGTATATTGAGTTTATTTGAGGTCTTTTTTTTTTCTGCTTTGTGCTATGTGGAACTTGCAAACCGGATTAAAATGTCTGCAGGCATTTCATAATTTTTCATTCTACTGTTAGAAAAGCAAACAACAATTACTTTCATGCTCTGGGCATACTACTTTACTTCTTTACTTTACTAATCTTACTTTGACGTTCAACTTCTAGCTTCTACTTCTAAAGTGTGTGTTTCCATTTCAGGTTACTCCATACAGGACCAGCTGATGTATGAGAAACTGCGGGAATCTTTATATCATATCATATCATATCGTATCATAGCTTTGAAATAATATTCTATTGATCTAATTACAATTCAAGAAACATTACTAGTCATTTACATTAAAATTTATTTAATGACATGAAAGACAAACGGAATTCCGTCAAACAGATTGAAAGCATTCTGATTAGAGATTCTGACTAAACTGTTTACACGGACACTGATCTGATAGGACGGGCATTTACTGTACATGCGCAAAGCATTTCCTCAGACTAGACCTTTTTTGACATGCGTGAGGTGGTTCTGCAGAAAATATAGCAGATTTGAGTTATATTTGAGTTTTCCATGTTTTCCAAAAATCCTGCATTCTGCATTACGATCGGTTGCAATAATTCTGTTATTTATGATTGGTTAGATGATTTACTACATGAGAAATTCAAGCCAATCAGTGGCCTTTTCCATGGGTAAAGTCCCAGTGGATGAAATTCTGGAGTAAAGACTGGTGAGTTGTTCTCACAGAGTTTACTGAACAGGAATGGAAGCCAAAAAATGTCCTTGCTGGAATAATTGTATCAAGTGTTTACATGGCTAATTTTTCACCAAGGTTTACACTCAGCTTTTATTGGGAAATCATTAGGCGCTTATTACTGGAATATTAGTATCTATGTAAACACTATGCAGCGAGTTGATGTGCTATAAGATGAGTGTGGTTTCCCTGGGGCTTCTTTCTAGTTCTGCTAGTGGAGCTAAAACAAACTGAATGTTGTGTGTCCATATTGTGGCCAAAAATGTCAGTCAAAGTTACTTGCTTGTAGACTTTGTTCATGCTTATTTATACAACGGCTAGTTCCGACCAAGTAATTTGATTGGACGAGAGGTATTTCACGAGTGCTAATATAAAGCACTCATTCCAGCCAGGTCTTGTGGTTTTATTTTTAAAAGTAAAATTATTATACCAGTTGATCTTGTCACATCTAACACAATAAGAGGAATGACGTCATGAAGCCGTTTGCCAAAATACAAGGATGGGTTGCTGTTGTTGTGTCCGCTTATACCACAAAGATTTGCACAAAATTATGATCTTTAAATTATAACTCAAGCTATAGCTGCACTATAGTTATTCCCTCTCTCCAAGTTTTTTCAACACAGAGATTGTTTCCAGTAAAATTTGGTGTCAGTATAAACATAATGAGGAGGTTATGAAAGAAAATCATACGGGTCGACCAAGGAAGACACCTAAACCTCAAGATAGAAAACTCAAAAAGCAATATGCCTTGAAAATGCCTATTTTTCGGATGATTTTTGCTGGATGATACGAGATTTGGATAAAGGAAAGTCAAACAAGAACCAGCATTATCACCTAAACAAAAGAAGAAAAAAACATGGATAATTACATAAACATATTCAGGGATGAATCATGAATCTGTATTACAGGTAATTTAGACAGATAAAAATTATTTAAGTATTTGTTGTTATAGCAATTGTTACAACATTATCATTTGCTGTTAGCCTGGATTAATAGGATTGGGGGGAAAAAATGGTCCATTTAATTTTTGAATACTGCAGTTTAAATTTGCAATTCTGTATGTGACAAAATAATGGCAATTGAAATGGAAATTCATTAATGGCATAATGGCAATTTTTTCATATAAACCCCAAATTGCATAAACCAATCAGAATGGAGCATTTGTGTTTTTTTTTTTTTATTGCTTTTAAATTTTGCGTTACATCAGACAAGGCACTTTGTGTTATTGCTTACAATCTAGAAGCAGACATGTCCAAACCAGTGTCTTCTTTAGCAGCATTTCTCTCCAGGCTTTGTCACACATGTCCTTCTATAGACAGCATTATGTATTAGATCATACTCCTATAAACCTATTATTTGCATTAGAGCCAGAAATCCCATCCTAGCTGCTGTTATAGGAAATTGAACAACTTCTGACAAATCTGATTTAAAACAACAAACAAAAATAATCACCAGTCATGTGGCATTAATTGGAATAACTTTAATATGCTTGAGTGACTTAACCTTGACCAAATGCACAGTGCTTAAACCAGAAGCCGTTATGCGTTTCTTAATGTCAGTCCCATTGACATAATGTTAAAAGACACTGGTAAAAACATTTTACAGGTAAACAGTTATGTTCGTTTAAAGCTGAAGCTAACTAATTCAAAACTGTAAAGTGCAGGATGGCTATAGAGTCACAGAGCAGTAACATTTCTCCAATCCATTGGATGTCTTCACGTCCAACATTATTAATCATTTACACGTGATCGCACGGCTTCGTTTGTTGAATCAGCGCAGCGTCAGGGCTGTTCTGCGAGACAAGGTCACTGACTCTCTGAACACTAAAAATAAATATTCGTGATAAGTTATCGGTCAGAAAGAACTTATACAGGACTACACCTTCAGTGCACACTCCTCATGTTAAGACAAGAAAAAAATTAAAATGCATAGACATAATAAGATTAGCACTGAAAGCAAGACTTGGTCACTTCCTGGTAGCAACCAGACAGTTCAATCAAGGTGGGTCAGGTTGCAAAAGTTTCTGCTGCGAGCCGTTTCTGATCAGATTTGTTTTGGTCTTTTTTTTTCTTCTTTCCTTATGGAATTACTTTAGCAGTATCAAGGTTTTATTTTTAAGAAAAAAATATTTAAAAACAGTTAAAGTGAAGGAAAACAAACACAAACAAAAAATCACGCAAAAATTTAAATGTGCAGTGACTTTGAAAATTCCTAGACAAACATAATTGTGTACAACAAAGCTGCAGCGTGTGAAAACCCAAGAACACAAAGGACAAATGGATCCCATTTTCCACAACAGACTTTGAAGACATGTTTTGAAATGATTCAGATAAAAACACCCTTCTCTCAATTACAAGCACACACGAAATATAGTCAGTCTTTGTTCGCTCACACACACACAACTTAGTCCCTGACTGTGTTGCTGAAAGGGTTAGTAGGTGGGGGCGTGTGTGCATGTCTGAGGCTCGGCGATAATTTTTGGTCAAGGAAAACCCGCTCACTCCAACTTAAGGTCTCCCTTCAGCTTCCTCTTCACACGTGAGTATGGACTCAGCTCGTCATCCATGATGAAGTCGTAGAGGACTCGCAACCATGATGTGTAACACGGCAGATCGTCGTAATACTCCGGCGCCATTTTCTTCACCTTTTTGGGACAAAAATGATATCAACGTCAAAACCAGAAAAATATTTATTTATTGCTTTTTTTTTCTTTTTTTTTTTTTTTTACAACAATCCTTAATTATGTATTAACAGACATACAGTGGTGTATCATTGAATGTTTTCTAAAAATGCTTCAGGTTTTCCCATGAGGCAAATCAATTCCCTGGGTTCCTTGGGTTATACAAATATATTCTGTATAAAAATTAAAACCTGAACTTCATTCAGGACAGGTAAATAAATTTTAAGCACTTTAAAGCCACATGTTATTAAGAGAGTGGATTCATTTTCATTCATTTTTTTTAATAGACTCATCAAATTTCACTAGCTACAGCACCTTACACTTCATAGAGTGCACATGTCATTTACACACTGACTAAGCGGCGAGATCAAAATATCAAAATCAGAACTGATTGATCTTACCAGAGGAAGCCTTCGTCCAGGGATGCTGGGGAAGTCATGGTGCTCGTTGTGGTAGCCCACGTTGAAGGTCAGCAGATTCAGCGATCCGTAGTAAGAGTAGGTCTCATGGCCCTTGAGGAACATATAATGCTCGGCAATGAAATGTCCAGAGATAGGATGAAGGCCCATTCCCAACATGGAGCCAGCCATCATGTAAAACAAAGGCTTGGCTCCCAACATCCAATAGACGAGAATGTTGAATGTAAACTGTATGACTACGTTAATGACCTCCAACTGAGTAATGGGTTTTGGGTTAATGCACAGAGGCCGGATTGCATAGAACAGCGGCTGAAGGATAATCCAAATGAATTTGCGAAGGCGAGTGCAGAAGAACCATCCCTCAAAGTTGGTCGGGATGTCCACGTCCACGCCATCCCCACCTAAATAGCGGTGGTGGTCGAGGTGGTAGCGCTTGAATGAGGCCGAGTATGGCAGTCCAAAGGGCAGGTTGGCAAAGATGGCAAACCAGCGATTCCATTTCGCATGATTGTTGCCGAATGCCGTGTTATGGGAAATTTCGTGTATGGCTAAAGTAATGGAGTGGTTTATGCAACTGCTGAATGCGTAAGTCCAAAACAGGACCCACTTCCATTCCAAATCCTTCACTAGGTAAAAGGCCAGGAACTGGATGGCTACCATCATGCAGACAATCCATTTTAGCCTTGGGTCAGGTCCCATGAGAGACTTTATCTCTGGATATTTGGCTACAAAAAGAAACACAAAGACATCATTAGTAGAGATTTGACTTCAGACTGGTATAGACACTAGAGAACTAATTAAAATTTTCATGTTTTTCTTATCTCTGGCTACAGAGCGACAAGAGGAAATGCAGAGAAAGAACAGCTGCTATGAATAGACTTATTAGTCTGGTTTGAAGGCTTAAGGTTGTCAGGGAAAGCCTTTTATCTGTGACCTAATCAGGTCCTCTGTGCACTCTGAAAGCCCAAGGGTGAGCTGGCAGTTTTTAATAACAATGACTTGCACAGAACTGGCACTTTAATGAACGTACCCATTTTAATCTAACAATCCCCCCCCCCCCCCCCCAACAATGCATAAAAAATAAAAATACACCTTATTACCTTAGATTACCTTAGAAATGCTGTCTGTAAAGGGTGGGAGAAGCGATCAAAGACACAATTCACCCCAATTATGGACTATTCACCCTTCTCCTATTGGGCAGGCGATAATACTGCCCCCACAAACAGACAATACACTACTGTTCTGTCACTTTCAGTCTGCACTGATTTTGCACCATCTATAATTTATATTCATCATTGCACTACTGTACATTCCATCCATATTTATACTGTATGTACCTTATCATACAGAAACTCATATGTACATATGTATATGGGTGATTCCATCTCAGATCAACCAGTGGAAGAGAAATTTTCCACCATCACTTCTCAGATTTTTCTGATTTTTTTTTTTACCAATTGTTGGTATTGGCATGAGAACAAAAACCCCCAATTTTTTTGTCCCAATTAATCACTTTCACCCCTGTACATACATTTTTATTTATTGTAAATACGCCCCATGTACACTTTTGTTTAGATGTTGGCTGCATTGCATTGGCTTTGTACATCTATAAAGTTGAATCTAATCTGATCTTTAAAAAAGTCCAGCAGTGGATTGTGGGAATTTACATATGGTTCCATTTCTTACTCTGAGAAAATGTTGCAAAACCCATCAAGCACCATGATGAAACTGGCTCTCATGAAGACCATCCCAGGAAAGCAAGAACAAAACCTATC